>PVKS010032010.1:0-22942 GCA_004027875.1 Aplodontia rufa
CCACTCATCTGTGGAGGTGGGGACTAGACCCTGGACAGTGAGAAAGTTGGTCTAGTAACATGAGTTAAATCCAGACAAGATGTAATGCTTTACAATCTAATACCTTTTTTTAGAGTTATAAAGGGAAAGGGAAGGGAGGGATAAGGGAGGGTAATTGGGGGGGCACTCCTGGGGATAATTGCAATATCCAGAATATTTAACATTTTATACACATTTTATATTATTTTGTTAAAATCTTGTAAGGTTGTTCAAAAATAAAAATAAAAATAAAAATTAAAAAAAAAAAGAGTTCCCAGTTGCATCGATAACCCCCTGATTCCTTCCTCTTCCATGTCTCCCTCACTTCTCCCCCAACCTTCATATTTATGGTTGCCCCAGCTTATTTGAAATATCAACTATGTTGAGTTTATTATTTAAACATAGCTAACTTACATCCTATCTTAGATTTACTCTAGCTTCCACATATGAGAGAAAACATTTGGCCCTTGAGTCGCTGACTTTGGGATATTTCACTCAGCATAATTTTTTTCTATTTCCATCCATTTGGCTGCAAATGGCATGATAACATTCTTTCCAATAGAAGAGTAGAACTCTATTGTATTCTGTACCACAGTTTTTGAATCCACTCATCCAGCAAGGGGCATCTGGATTGGTTCTATGGTTTAGCTGTTGTAAATTGAGCTGCTGTAAACATTGATGTAGCCATGTCTCTGTAGTATGCCAATTCTAGCTCTTCTGGGAAAATACTCAGAAGTGGAATAGCTGGGTTCTGTGGTGGTTCCAGCCTTAGTTTTTTGAGGAGTCTCCACACTGCTTTCCAGAGTGGCTGTACAAGTGAAAACATCATTTCTAATGCATCATTCTCACTTTTACAGCTAAGAAAAGAAAGGCTTAGAAAGGGTTAAATAATTTTCACACGAGCCTTTGGGCAGTAAGTATAAATTCAGAATTCAAAGCTAAGGTTGGCTAATTTCAAAATAATTATTCTTTCCTCTATGTCTTGCCATTATTTAAAATCTTGTGACTTTACTAGATTGTAAGATCTAGAAGTCAGGAATTGTATCTTAGAATGTTTTATCTTACTCTTGTTGCTACTCTTGCTGAAGATGGCATAGGTAGATACTGAAAGGTATGTTAACTTTCAGATTCTTAGGGAATGATTTTAAGTGTCACATTTTAAGAAAACAGACTGTACAAGGCTGTATCTTGGTTAGTAAGGAATGGTGCCAATGGGGGTCAAGTCTTGGATTTTCTTATTAAGCTTGAATGAAAGCTCCAAGACTGTAGATACTTCCCCTTATCCCTTTTGCTCATTGCTCCGTCTATAGTACCTAGGACAAGTTCATAGGTACCCCTCTATAAACATTTGTTAATGAATGACATGTGTGGGCACCTGTTAGATTTACTCCACTCTGTATATTCTCGTTTTGACCTAGGTCAGACATCTTTCATGTCTAAGCCACTAACTACAAGAGTACTAGGGGGAAGAAGAGGAAAAACAAGCTTTTCTTCTTTACTAGAAATACTAAGGCAAGGTCCATGCTTTTTTCAGAGCTGTCAGTAGCATTGTCTATTGAATAAAGAATGGGAACAAGGAAAAATAAATCCAAAACAATTCTGTGCCAAGGTGAAAGGAAATACATTTCATCTCTGTCTTTTTAAATTTAAAAAATGCTAAATGTCTTTGTAATTTTTCACATGTGTTCAATTTATCTTCAAATTTACTTACATTATTTTGGTAACATGGGTTTTAAATTTGTCAATAAGTATTCTAGTTAAAATAGAAATATTATAGAAAATCAGTGTGGTGGTATAAGGTTATAACCCCAGTGATTCAGGATGCTGAGAATGGAGGATCACAAGTTCAAGGCCAGCCTGAGCAACTTAGTGAGAACCTGTCTCAAAATTTAAAAAATAAATAAAAAGTAGCTTGGTACAGGCTGTAGTAGAGTGCTAGCCTAGCATGTTCTAGGTCCTAGTTTCAATTCCTGGTATCATCTTAAAAAGTAAAATAAAAAAAGAAAGAAAAGAAAAAGAATGAAGCCATATGTTTCTAGGAATAGAACAAGGAAATTGATACTCTGAAAAACAGTGTTTTGAGCCAGGTGCAGGGGCATATGCCTGTAATCCAAAAAACTTGGGAGGCTGAGGCTCAGCAATTTAGTGAGAATCTAAGCAACTTAGCAAGACCCTATCTCAAAATAAAAAATAAAAAGGGCTGGGGATGTGGCCTCTGAGTTCAGTCCCTGATACCAAGACAAAAAACAAAACAAAACAAAAAATGTTTTGAAAAATGTGACAAATTTCTTATGCTGTATGAATGTTATAGTTTGTATTGTTTTTTCTGTTTTAAATTGATGAAACTGCTAATCAAAACAGTGTGAGCTTAATTTAGATTACATCAGAGATTATCAGATATCTGTTATGATGTTTGTCTTTGGGAAACTAAAGTTTATATATTGCAAATAGACACCATCATTCTATTTTAGATTAAGGTAGGTATGTAACCTGTACTGATTTTTTAAGGCTTTGAAGTAATTGTTAATAGTGATTATAGTATCAAGCTATCTCTCAGTTTTCATTTGGACAAAAAGTAATTATTTTCTCAAATATGTTTATCACTTCCTTAAAAATAATTTTTCTCTTCATGATATTCCTACTGAGGAAGAGGCTTATATCCAGTGGGGATAATAGAATTCTCCACTGGGCAGGAAATTAACAATGAAAGTAAGTTAATAAGTCTTTATTGGGTACCTATAATTTGAATGGATGCTGTGGAGAGAGAAAGGAAAATAAAGAGCTGTCCCTGCCCTTGGGGAAAGCTACAATCTAGTTAAAACACAGTAATGTGGCTTGTGGTTTTGTAGACTCAGATCTAATTTTATTCAAACTACATTTCTTAAACCATTTCTGATGTCATAATATGTAAGGGTGTTATTTGTTCTCTTCCATACCAAATTTAAAAAAATTTATTTGAATTGATATCTAATGGAGTTTTAATGTCCATTTCTTTTTTTAAAAGCTATTTTAAACGTTTTCATGAGGCATTCAGTATAAAATTTGAAACAGTGCTGGTGATGTTAAGGGAGTTTTAAGTTTGTTAGTGACACTTCATGGATATTAAAGTATGTACAAATAATAACAACTATGGCATGCATTTTTTGGGGGAGGTATGAATTTGAACACTATTGAATTCATATCCTTTTTGTTGTATCTTATAGAGGAGAAACTAGTTTTAGCAAATATTCTTCTTTTGAGATGTCCTTTATGTAGTAAATTTAAGGCATTGAAATTATTGCTTAGAGAGGAAGTGAATGAAAGCTCATTTTGACCTTCAGACCATATTTAAAGCACATTACAATTATATGAGATTACTTACTTAATATATTGCTGTTCTATTGATGTATGTAATTATAATGAGAAATAATAAATATTTAAATCATAGATCTTAAAGATTTCCTTATAAATAATTCACTCTTTAGAAATTTAGATTCTTGCTGGCCAGTGTGGTACATGGCCTGTAATCCCAGCAACTCAGGAGGCTCAGGCAGGAAAATTGAGAGTTTGAGGCCAGCCTTGGCAATTTAAGGAGACCCTTTCTCAAAGTAAAAAACAAAAAGGAAAGGACTGGGGTTGTAGTTCAGTGGTAGAGTGCACCTGGGTTCTATCCTCAGTAACCTCCCCCAATTTAGATTATTGAAAATTTTTCATCAATGAAAATTAGGTGCCTTAAACATAGGCCCTTGACATGTTTCTATGTACAGTATTTAAAAAGTAATAAAATACTTTTAAAACCAATGCTATATTTATCATGTTACCTTTACACAAATTTTCTTTTAATTGAACGAAATTAAATTTTCTACCAGATTTGTGAACCTCTAAAGAAGGAAAATGCAGGTTAAGGAAAGCAAGCAAGCAAGCCAGCCCACAAACTTAAAGAATAACTAGAATTCAATACATAAATGATAGTATTTGAGCTTTAAATTCCGTTAATCCTTTAAATTAGGACTTATTAAAGAAAAGGTCTTAAGTGAGTCTGCTAAACTGTAGCTCATTATACTTATGTAGTCATTTATTGTTGATATCATTTTTATTTATTAAGACCTAAAACTTATGTGCATGGAAAGTCTGTTCTTGGTTGACATTTGTTAGTATTTTGACTAAGCTGCTGAGATACTTTCCCCTTAAGTTAAAACATTGGTATATAAATCCTGTTGAATGATGTCTCAAGTTGACTGATACATTGTATAGTCACAGTTTTTCTACTAGGAATTAGAGATTTAAATCTCTGAAAACATTAATGTGTGTGGGATGGTTATGATAGTCCAGCTGCCTTTGTGTATGTTTCATTTAAATGTAAATTTATCTTACAGATTCTAAAGATGAGCTCAGAAGGTAGAGAATTTTAATGTGAATAGTCATTTTCTTTGTTTTTCATGAATACTGAAATCCCTGTTTCACACTAAAGAAAGGGGAAAAAAACCTTATTAAACAGCTAGCACTCAACTGCTTTTTTTTTAAAGTTCAGTGGATTATCAGTGTTCTCTCATTAGCAGTTTTTCAAAGATTACATAAATCCATGAGAAAACTAATTTATATACTATAAATGCACATATAAGAATTAAACAATGTCCAGTATGCTAGATATTATTTTATAGTACTATGTAAAAGCAAACATCAGTGCTTTAACCAGAAGTCAGCTTGTAGAAATATATTATAAATAATTAAATCTGAAATGTTAAAAAATGACAATCAAAGGTAGAAGTTCATTGACATATTTATATACTTTTTATATAGTTAGACTGATATATAGTTTAATCACTGATTAAAATATCTAATCTGTAATTATAAATCAACTTCCAGGAATAATTTTTGAGAAAAAGTTGTTGAGGAAATTTCCTTTTATCACTATTCTTTTAAAGACAAAAGATCAAAATTCCAAGCTCCATATTTTTGCTTTATTTTATATTCATTGTTGGTTTCAAATAAGCTACCATGAATGTTCTCCCAAGGAAGGTTACCTTCTCTTGTCTTTAGCAGCCTTTTCTACTTCCCTACAGTAAAACAGGTCATTTTCCAGAGTTGCTGTTGATTGCATATTTTGAACTCAGTTTTGTCTGTAGCCATTGCTTTACCAGCCTGCGATTATCTTGTGCTAAAAAAACAAACAAATAGGCCAAAACCTCTTTGATCTACCCTAACCTTTCTATATGTAAATTTTGGGAAAGTGACACTATAGCATACCAATAAAAGGTACCCTTGCATTGACATTTCCAGAGTAATTATAAAAAGGATAATAGAGTTTACTGAAGGGATTGCTATTTGTTGATTGATAAAATTTACTTAAGCCACATAAATGTAAATATTTCCCAAGCCACCCCAATGGAGTCAAGAGTTCCCCTTAAAGGAAGAAAAACTTTGTTTATTCTAAATATCTATTTTTCACAGGAAAAGTAAAGGAATGTTTTCCAAACGTTTTTGAGAGGGCTTAAATTTTTATTTATGCTATTGTTTACTATACAACTTTCCATCAAATGTTTGCAAATTCAAGACACAATTCTGCATATTTTACTTTAAGTAACAGTTGTCATTTAGAATTTAAAACAGTTTTACAGTAACCAGTTGGGGTCTGAAATGTGTATTTACCGCAGTATTCTAACTTGCAGATTCTAGGATATGAGGTCAGACATTGGTTTATAGTCAAAATAAGGGATTCTTTTTCTTCTATTTTCTTTGTAATTCTAGTGGAAACAGGAATATTAGTACCATTCTTAGGAGTAACCCTCCCCTTAAATAAATCTATTTTTTGTTCCTTTCCCACTTCCTCTCCCCATCCTCTAAACTTCTGAGGCTTGAACTCTAAAAATCAGTCTTTCTCTATGTGTATGCCAAACCTTGTGGAGAATTTGTGTGGTGGAGTTTCCTCTCATCTCAGGTAGAGTTTGTGAATACTATGTAAAAATACTATGCGGTGTTTACACTACCACTTTTCCAGTTACTTTTATTTTTAAACAAAGAAAACTAATAATGAAGCTGACTTCATTATTTGAGTCAAAGCCTAATCTAAGACACATATTTTGTAACAAAAAATTGTTTTTTAATACCATTTGGAAATGAATATTCACATTTATGATAGTTATTTTGTTGGTAGCTTGTCATTGATGTAAAAAGTGTTTCTAGGTTGCAAACCGTGAACCCGTTTGGAAAGCGATGACCCAGTGATATCAACTTGCTGAAAATGATAGCGATAAATCAGTTTTTTTCTGGGTTCATTTCTATTTTGTGTCATGTTTTGAGAAAAATCATGGAACAAATTAGCATTAGTGTATTTATTCATTCCATCTGATGAAACTTCATGCCTTGCTTAAGAAACAGGGTAGGCTTTCAGAGGTATTTTATTTTTGATAACTGTTACATGACAACTTCCTCATTTAACTTTTTATAAAGACATCCTATAACATAGTATGGTGTTGAAGTAGGGGGTATAGGTAACTGTAAAGTTTATACCTCACATTCAGGATTGTTACCTGGTAACTAAAAATGCTATCTGAATCTATATTTGGAATGCCAGGGTTAGTGGGGGTTGGGGAGAAAGAAACTTGAATCAGTGACCATCTGGCCCAGATTTGGCTGATTTCCTGTGCACTGCCCTTTGTTTCAACCAGACAATAGATTGTTCCTTTACCAGATAAGCACTCCGTGTGATGACTTTGTGCTGAATCAGCAGGTTTGGTTTGGGATTGTACGCATAGACTTATATTGAAGAGTTTTCTATCCTTCTGAGGTTACTTGACTTGTTTTCATCAGTTACAAAGATATTTTTAAGGCTCATTTCTATGATAGAGTTGGTGGTTTTACAGACACTCAAATAAAGTAACTGGAATTGTAGCTTTCTAGTTTGGTATTACCTGTCTTAAATATTGAAATTTTCTTGTCATTAGTTTCCAAAGTTAATACATCCCTGATTGTAATTTTTTTGATGAGTTTATGTAGAATCCCCTCTTGTCTGAACTTGAATTTTCCATTTGAAACTTTAATGCTTTAAATTTAACATTGTACTAAATCTAAGCAAGGCTTTTATGATGTGGCTATGTAAATAGTAAGCTTTCTGTGACATCTGTTGTCATATATCTGCAAATTACATTTTAGGAAGTTAGAGCTATTTTCATTACTTTAAATGCTGCCTAATCATCATGACACTGTTAAAAAAAAAAAAAAGGTTATTGACTAGAAGTAGGGAATTTTGGTGGCCTAGCATCCAAGTATTTCAGCCATCAATTTTTATAGGTTAGCTCAGAAGCACTAGAGATCAGAGTATGGTTAAATTCCACTTTTCAGAAGACAAGAGCAAACTTCAATGCTATCATCTTACTGTGTGTCCAAAAACTACAATCATTTTTACTTCTGAAGTGAAAGGAGGATTATTGGAAGATTTTAAGTCAACTTCTAGCTTAACTCTCACATCCTTGTGGCTGAATTGCCACTTAACACTCCACTACAGAATTTTCTGCAGACAAGTTTTTCTAAAATCACTTATAACTAAAATCAAGCATCTGATCAGATTTGACTGCTTTGAAATTTAATCTCGAATTCTTTTGTGCAGATAAAGGTATGCTCTTTAAGTAGAATCAAGGGGCCTGCTCATAAGAAAAAAAGCTTAATTGTTAGTTCCTCAGGGATCTAATTATGTGGCAGATGGGACCACATGGCACAGTTCAGTATCATTTGGTTTAATTAATTTTAGGTCCACATCTAGCAAAAGTGAATGACAACAAATGACATAAAATCTTAGTTTGCATCCATTTGGGTTACAGCCCATTCATATGTTGTAATTCTTCTCTTTTGGATTTCTTTGGTAGACTGCTTGCTCTATTTGATATTAATCAGGCCTCAGAATTGCTTATTGCATGGGTGGTTTGGATGCATGGCTGTTATGAATGTTAATTGGAATAAAATATTTAAACTTAGAGAATTAAATAGGCAGAGGTAGAAGCTACAAGAAATGGAGACAAGTTCTACTTTATTTCCTCCCTGCTTCAATCAGAGACTAGTACAGGGAACTAGTTCGAGGTGGAGGGGAAGGTTTCATCCTTTTGTCCCCTTCCCCCTCCTGATTACCCTTCACCCCCCAACCTCTGACTCTCCTTCAAATCTCACTGAGGAATTATAGTCTCTACAGAAGCTTGGTTGCAGATGCCTGGAAAGTTTACACTGCAGAGAGTTGTTTTGTTTGGCATAGCTAATCAGGAGCCAGGCTGGAATTGCTCATAGCTGTCATTCAGGTTTTGTTTCAAAGTCCAAGGACCTGCTGGGAAAAACAAAAAGCTAATGAAAGCTGACTGTATTTAGGCCTCAAATCTGTGGAATCTGAAATGATGTCCTGACAGTGTATTCTTATTCTTCCACATTCTTGCTGTTACTAAGGTAACAGATTTTTAGAGGCTTTTCATCTTCATTGTCAAGTATTTGCTACACTTATTGTTGTTTTTCAGATTAGAGCAATTCAGATTATCTCCTTTTGAGATGAAGGAAAAAGAGAAAATAATGGAAATAAAATGTCTGAATCAATTACCCTGAATGCTAATAAGATCTGGGATTTTTTTTAAATGCCTTTAAATCCTTAGATTAATAACAAATGTTAAAATTTAGGGTAAGATTAATTTCCTCTTGTTTGGAAATGCTGTGTATATGAAATTCCATTCCTGTAATGTGTAATAGGAAGTGTTCACATAATCACTAAAGAATACATCTTAAGAGAAAAGGTATGTGGTGAAATACTCTGTCTTTACATTCTTTTCTTCTTGACTGAAAAACCAAATTATGTGAAAAAGTGATGTGCTTGAATTCTTACCTGTAAATGGTAAAATCAAGTCATATGAGAAAATGAATTGTCAAAAACATATTTACTGCAAAAGCTTGACCTTTTAATATTTGTTTTTAGAGGATGGGTTGTCTTGGTAGATTAGCATTCATTTATGAAAATGCTGTTGTTTTTATAGGCCATTTGGGGCACATATTGTCTGTGGTTTGATAAATAATGAAGAAAAGATAATTTTGGCAGATAAGGTGATCTTTGGGTTGGCTTTAGATTTAAGAATCTCTAGGGATGGGCTTCAATAGTGTTATAACCTTTACAAATCTTCTTGTCAAGAGTCAACTCATTGGAAGATAACAGTTTTTTCACTGATTTATCAAACATCTTCATCAAGTACTCTTTCCCCTGTGGCAATGACTAAAATATTGTAATAACCTAGTTTTAGTACTGATCAGATCACGTCACTAATTTCTTCCCAACACAATAAAAGCCTACATTCATGGAGATAAGATCTCGCCTAATTTTCTTTTGAGAAATGAGTAAGAGTGAGCAGCTGGCTGAAAGAAAAGGAACTCATGAAGGTATGAAAGAGAAGTAGCCAAAGTGTATCAGAAGGCCCTAGGTTTTAATTTCTGTATCTTTGTATTTATCTGTGTTTTGTCTTCTCTCCTCTCCATCTAGCTAAATCCTATCTGTGCTTCTCAAGGTCCAGCTCAGGTCCTTCTTTATGCACTTACTCCTCTTCAACTAGTCCTGGTGTCTGGATAATAAGAAAAGCTGTATCCTCAGCTGGTCACAGCATCTAAAGAATTGTGTTCAGATATAGTTTTGACTTTTTTTTTTTCAAAGAATGATTAGGATAGAGGAGATATGAGGGAAAATACCATAAACAGAAAGGATAATTTGAGATGGGCAAGTTTAATCCAGAAAAGATTTCAAAAGAGACAAGACACTTGTCTTCAAGGGTTAATGTGTACAACTGGAATTAGATTTACTCCAATTACCTTTAAAGTCCTGGTTTTCAAATTGTGTTCTGCAGAGCTGCAGGGATTTTTATGGTGAGCCTTGGGCAACAGGGGAAAGAGAAGAGGGGACTGGTGGACATGCTGAGTGCCCCCTGCAGCTGCCAACAGATGAGTTCCACTTTTAACTGCTTTCTGTTTTGGGTTTATGCCTAATATTTCTTTTAAAGACATAGCTTTTAAAAAAAGTTTTAACAATCACTGCCATATCGAATAATAGGTGAGAATTTGTTTTTAATCAGGATAAAACGTTCTAGCAATAAGAGACTTTGAAAATAAGTTAACTGCTTTGTGAGATGACTTCTACATTCAGAAGGTTAATGACCCTGAGAAGGAAGTTGGAAGACTTCTGCTTGGGGGAAGGTTGGAATGGGACACCTTCTCTAAAAGAGTTCTAAAATTGTGGAGTTGATTTTTTCTCTTACTGCTGGTATCAGATAATTTGGCACTTAAACAGTTCACCATTGGATTTTGGGGTAAACTCTTTTACTCCATTAAATTATGAGGTTCCAGAAAAAGGAACACTGCTTTCACTACTTTTGGATTCTTCAGATCCCAATGCAGATGTGGGGGCCCAGGAAAGACCTGTTGGTACAAGAAATAACTGCAAGAAGCACTTGCTTGACTGTCTTATGACCACATCCAACAAAAAGGATGATAAGGGAAGGTATTTGCAGGAATTTTTTTCTGCTATTCCTTTCTGCCCTTCAGGAATAGTAGAAATGACAAAGGAGATTTAAGATAAGCCCCCTTCTTCCCGCTTTTTATTTGCCAGGAGGCCAGAATACTACTTACTGTGTCTGAAAAAATGGACATGGCTCACTGAGCCTAATAGATAAAAACCTGGATGTGGAAATCTTGACTATCCATACAAATTGAGAAACTGAGGCACAACATAAGGAGGAAGTGATATTTCCTGACATTCTGAGTGCAGATATGGGAATACGTTGTAAAAGGATTGGCTTCAGGACTTTTTGCCTCATGATTCACTTGGTTCTGATTTTATTGAGAACTACAACTAAAGGTATGAATTACAGGAAAGTTAACAGATGCAAGATTGGAATCTAGTAATTGTGGTAGAATTGATAGGGGCTGATAGGTGCTTGCTGAACACAGTGTGATCTGAAGCAGCCCTTTACTCATAAAAGATCTTTCATATTGCTTCCCGTTCTACAGGGTAGAAAAGAGTGAACATTGCCTTGTGGTTATGGAATTGAGCTGAATGTTGTTAATGAGACTCTCAGAGCCAATTACAAATTAGGGTGTACACCTAGCTGGTGATCATTAGTGATTACTGCTTGAAGCCCACTATACTTCTACAGACTTGCATGAGATGAGGGGCAAGTTTCATGAAGTCCATATCTTATTGTTCAGATGAGGAGATGGGTCACATCTGAAAATGTAAAAATGCTTGTGAAGATCTCTGTACAAGTTGTTCAGTGTTGATAAATGACAAGAGGAACAGATAGAGCCAGCAAGCATTGCCATGACCCCAGGAAATAAAGGATGCTTTTCATTAGGTGAGTAGTTCATAAATTCTAGGTGTGTGCATTGTAATGCCTGAGTATATTCTGGGGTGGTGAACGATGCCATAACAAGAACAAAAGGTAAATTTGGGAGTGCTCTCAAATTTTCTATTGCCTATGTGTATTTTACTGATGGAAGGGAAAGTGGGCACTCAGAGATATTTAAAGTAATGCCAGCATTACTGCATATATCAATTGATTTCTAACATGAATGCCTATTCATAGTGGTTAGGGGGGATATCTTTATTCTTTATGTAATTTTTCATAACATTTAAGGATGGTCCTTCTTTTCAAAGCTTTTTGTAATTAGAGCATTCTGCATAATTCTGAAAACCATTAATGTATCCTTAAAGCTACTAACTGTGCCTTAGGGATTTATATAATAGGAGGGTTTAAAAGATGTAAAGAACATCACAAATCTGCTCATGTAGCAGATAATACTATAATGCTTTAGGCAGCAAATGTCTTATGCCAGGAGCAATAAAAATAGAATATAAAGCTATGGAGAAAATTTACTTAAGACAATTTGTAAATTGTGTACCTACATAAAAAGGATTGTTTAAGCATATTAAAGTGTGTTAGGATATATTTTTTTAAAGAGAGACAGAGGAAAAAAGAGTCAGTTATTTATTTATTTTTTCATCTGGTTTTTGCTTTTCCAACACTTAGTTGTGTATGTGGTGCTGGAGTTTGAACCTGGGTCCTTGTGCAGTGCATGCCAGACAAGCATTCTTACACTGAGCCACCTCTCCAGCCCCTAGGATACATTTTTTCCATTCAGAAATTTATTTGTTGAACAATCACACAATCTTTTAACGAAATAATATAATATGTATATAGATTCTGAAGATTAGATTTACCCCCAAGAGTGCCCCTCCCAATTACCCACCCTTATCCCTCCTCTCCCCTTCCCAAAACATCTCTGAAAATGTATTAAGTTATATAACATTACACCTTATCTGGATTTAAAACATGATAATAGACCTCCTTGTTCAATGGCCAGGGTCTAGTTCCAGCCTCCAGATGAGTGAAGACATTCGATCCTTGGTTCTCTGGCTTATGCTGATTTCACTCAGCATAATTTCTTCCATAGCCACCTAGGATACATTTTTAAATCATTTTGAAAAATACATTATGGGGCTGAAGTGGTGGCTCAGAGGTTACGGCGCTTGCAGCGCTTGCCTGGCATGCATGAGTACACAGGTTCAAACTCCAGCACCCACGTACACAACTAAGTGTCAGAGCAACAAAAACCATGTGAAAAACTCAATAAAAATTGATTCTCTGTCTCACTGTCCTCTCTTTAAAAAAAAAAAGAATACATTACTTTTTTGTGTGTGGTTCTGGGGATCAAATGCAGAGTTTCATACATGCTAGGTAAGCATTCCCACAATGTGCTACACCCCAAAACTAAGCACATTATTTTTTAAGGCTTTAGTAAACCTTAGATGTGTGTGCATATTTACATGATTCTTAGCAACAGTTCACTAACGTGTTAATCATTTGGCCTCTTTGAGTTATACTTGGTGGCTCTAGAGATCAGAAATAGGGTCACGAGAAAAGTTTCACAGAAAAAAATTTAAACATAACCAGAAAAAGCTTAAAACACATTTTACTGCCTGGCATGCATAAATACACAGGTTCAAACACCAGCACCCACTTACACAACTGTCAGAGCCACAAAAGCCATGTGAAAAACTCAACAAAACACATTTTTACTTTATTATTAAATATGCCATAGTCTAACTACTAAAATTATGTCTTCTTCTACTATTGTTTTCCAACCATCCAAATCCCCTTATTAGAGATAACTGCAACTTCTGGTAGATCCTTCTGAGTATTTTGTGCATGTGCACACATATAAGGAAGCATATGAACAAACTGATGCTTTGTATTTTAATTTAGCTGTATTCTGCAGATTGATGAAAACCTTCCTATTATATAGTACTCTTCATCAGTGGAACAGGCTCTGTCTTGTGATACTGAGAAGTGTCACTAGAATGTTCAACAGGAGCTGCAGGATAGGCCGTGAAAGGTGTTGAAGGGATTTGTATCCTGGGTGAAAATTGGCAATAGATGTCATTTAAGGTTTTCCTCTCAAATTCAGTGGTATTTTTTAAGTGCCTACTAGGTGTTTAGCATGATGGGGGAAAAAACCCCCAAAATGGATAACAGACACTTTGTTGGGAAGCTAAAATATATGCTTACATGTATGTCATCAAAATAAATGTGAATAATTCTCTAGAACAAAATCAGTGATATCATAAAAATATTCCCAAAGAGCTGTCAAGTGAGCCAGGGAGGTGACAGTATTTTGAATTAAACAAAGGGTGAAGTCTAAGAAAACTTTGCTTAAGAGGTGAGGTTGTACTTCAACTTTGAAGAATTGAATTTGGATTATTAGGGAAGAGGTAAAGAGAGCAGTTCATTATTGGGGAACACTGAAAGAAAATGAATACAAGGGCCATTGGTAGAACAGTAAGAAAGTGGAGGTAATCAGAGGTCAATAGGAAGTAAGCTCTTAGGTTGAGACCATGTTATGGTGTAAAAGAATTCCAGCTTCTGTGGTTTAGCCTACATTTAGTAAGTGATGAGGTCCCCCCACTTCCCCAATGAAAGTTTCTGAACAGGAATGAGACAGTGGTGTGTTTTAGATAGTAACTCTATGCTATTGCATAAATATGGGCTTAGGGTAACATGGACCGGAGTGGTGGTAATGTTGGCAGTAAACGCAAAATAAAGAGACTCACAAATCAAAGGAAAAGAGGTAGGAGATTGCTGATTGAAGTCTAAAGTTAAAAGAGAAGCAAAATAGGGGCTGGAGTGGTGGCTTGGCAGTTTCAGCACTTGCCCGGCATGTATGAGTACCCGGGTTCAAACCCCAGCACCCACGTACACAGCTAAGTGTCAGAGCAGCAAAAGCCATGTGAAAAACTCAATGAAAATTGATTCTCTCTCTCTCTCTCTCTCTCTCTCTCTCTCTCTCTCTCTCTCTCATTGTCCTTCTCTCTTTAAAAATAAATAAATAAATAAAGTATTAAAAAAAAGAGAGAGAAGCAAAATAGACTGATGAACCTAAGTTTTCAAGCCCATTGCCTGGGAGAAAGATGATATAGTTAACAGAAATAGGGGAGACAAAGTTGGTGTTTTGGAGATAGAGGTGATACATTTGATTTTAGTTGAAGGTTGAAATGACAGTAAGATATTTAGATAAAAGTCTGTGGTTGGAAGAATGGGAATACACTCTTGAAAGAAATTAGAACTGGATTTCCACATCCCCAGTTCTGTAAGTTTAGGATCAGACTGTGATTGGCATTTGTTTAAATTGGAACCATGTTTGGTATTTATTTAAATCTTTGTACACCATTTCAGTTGTTTAATTCTGAAAAAATAGTTCTAGGTTAGTATTCTGGTAAATTGCCCTCCAAAACAATATCAGTGTTATTAATAATTATAGTACTTACATTTATGGATTTGAAATGTAGTGAACTCATTTATATCCTATAGCATATTGTGCATGCCTCTGATTTCAGAGATTTTTGTTTTGGAAGGCAAAAATTATTTGGTTATGATAATAAAGCACCCAATTTTGAATGATTGGATGTTTTATTGAATGATTAATCTCTATTATTGCTGAGGCCATTTATGTATATGTAGGGGGAACTCTTACTTCTTCTCCAGAGTCTTGATGATGCCTTCCTCCTTGTCCTTGAGCCTTTCCTTGTGGTGATTGCACGAGACATTGTCTCAGATCTGTAAGCCTGGTCAACCTGGAGCTTCTCGTAGGCCATGTCTGCCTTCAGCTTGTTTTTGAGCATATTTCCCTTGGTCTATAGGCTGTGATATATGTGGTGATCAATCTTCTTAGTTGGGTACCTTCTGAGCAGCTGATACAGCATTTCCATCCCTCTCATCCTGGTTACCTTCTCAGGCATTTGGACTTTGAAGGTACCTTGTTTTTTGTTTTTTTGTTTTTTTTTTCTGGCATGGAGCCTGGAAATAGACAGTCATAGGCTTGAGATTACCAGCTTATCTTCAATCATCTTACAAATGTGCTACAGGAGTTGACACAGGCAAGTTCTTTGATTCAGCCACATCTTCTGTTGCCACAGCAGAGGGTCCAGGAGGTTAGTGTCTGAAGCCTGAACATCCTGATGGCACGGGCTCAGTGCCTAAAGAAAAGCTGTTTTAGTGTTTTTTACACTGAAATATAATCACTTGAAATCTCTCAAGCATCCCAGGTGAGAAGTTATATGATACTCTAGGGAAAAACGTAAGTTTTATTTGTCTTGAAAAGCTGATGTGCATTCTCTGTTGATAGGAGAATACTAGGTACACCTTCTTACCTTGTTCCCTAGGAAGATTAGAGTTAAAGTTGATGCAGAATCATATATACTTATTGATTAGTATATGCAATTTCTTCTCTCTTCTGGACCTGAATCTCTTACTATTCTCTCTCATTTTAACTTTTCTTTTACAGTGCTGAGTATTGAACCTGGGCTTCATGCATGCTCGACAGGCACTCTACCACTGAGTTACATCCCCAGACCCTCTTTTATACACAGTGCATAGCCTGTGCACATCCTGTTGGGGAAGAGAAATGATTGAAATAAATTCAATTTATTATAGATATTAAACCATCCCCAAGAATTAAGATCATGCCCTCCTAGCACATAGAATAATTCCAAGATCATAAAAGGCACTCTAGACATGTTTTTGAAATGAATAAAGTTCAACAAGTGTTTAGATAAGTCAGGGACACAATTTGGGAAAACTAGAAATGTGATCTTTTGGGGGGGGTTAATCAGGAATTGAATCCAGGGGTGCTTAACCATTGAGCCACATCCTCAGACCTTTTTAAATTTTTAAAAATTTTGAAACAGGGGCTCATTAAGTTCCTGAGGCTGGCTTTGAACTTGCAATTCTCCTGCCTCAGCCTCCTGAACCCCTGAGATTACAGACATGTGCCATTGTGCCTGGCCTAGAGATGTGATCTTGAAAGAAGAGGCATTTACACTTGACCCAGAAATGAATCAGGTTTTGACATGCATAGATAAGTTGAGAGTGTTTGAGGGTTATTCTTGTGGGGAGTAAGGTAGTATATGAACTGAGATGTAGAGACAGAAAAATGTGGTTCACATTGCTTGTAGGGTGAATAATCCATTTTGGAGAAGCATGGGGAAGATGAGGAGTGGAAGGAGGGAAGCCTGGCTCTATGGCTGTTAGGATTGTCATCTGTGGTTATTGCTTGGCTCTTGTGTCTTTGTAATCTTGTCTGAAGTGATGCCTGAGTCCACAGCCTAGGGCGTAACAGTTCACAGGGACGGGAGAGGGCACATACCCTCCTCTTCCAGTGTCCTCTCTCATTCTGCCCTTGACTCTTAGTCGTTGACTCTAATCCTTTACTTAAAACAACTTAGCAGTGATGTTATTTTAACCCTGCTTAAAACCCAGGCAGTCCAAAGGCTGTCAGGCAGCCTTAATTATTCTTTAGTTGACTCAGCAGGAGGCTCTGGATACAAAGCAAACCTAGAGACATAGGGAGCAAGGACCCCCCTCACAGAGAATGGATTATCTCCCTACTTGAAGCTGTATGTTGAAATTTGTAGTTCATAAAAATAAAAGCTTATATTTTTAAAGCACTATGTGCCAAGCATTCTACTAAGTACCTTATATTGTGTCATTTCATCTTTCTCACCATTCTTAGAAGTATGTTATGATTATCTCCATTTTAGAAATAAGAAAAATAGAAGTTTAGTACCATATAAATTCATGTAATAAGTGCCAGAGCTAGGATTTTAATCCAGTCAGTCTGACTCCAAAACCTAAACTCTAAACCAATACATTATCCCGATTTATAGAAAGCACATTAAGAAATGGTGAAAGATAAATATGTGTGTTCATTAGATGGTGACAAAAATTTAAGGATTAGTGATAAATTAATGGGCCTTTTTTTTTTAAAGAGAGAGAGGGGGAGGCAGTGAGAGAGAGAGGAAGGAGAAAATCAACTTTATTTTTTATTTCATTTGGTCTTTGTTTTCTGACACCTACCTATGTACATGGTATTGGGGTTTGAACCTGGGTCCTTGCACATGCCAGGAAAGTGCTCCAACTGCTGAGCCACCACTCCAGTCCCCTTGATGGGGCTTTGTGTTTCAAATTTTATAAGCTAATTGGCCTTGGACTCACTGAGGCTTTTGTTTTGTCATTTCAGTGTTTAAATAAAAAATTAGCTTCCAGTGCCTTTAGATGGAGCATGTGTTCTTTTATGCATGTCCCATGTCAACCCATTTATGCCATTGGTGGATATGTGATATTAGTGTAGAATACACTTATTTTGTTAGTTCAAAATGGAAATCCCAGTCATTTGGGTTCCTGTTTAAGGCAAGGAAGGGCAGAAAGAGATGTTGATCATCAAGCAGGTCTACTTTTATCAGGGACAGAAAATGTTTCTCAGAAATCCCTGAAGGAAACTTCCAGTTAGGTCTCCTCAGCTGGAACTGGAGTACATGGCCATCCCTCACTTCAAAGGAGGCTAGGACAATGGGGAACGGAATTTTCTTGTTGAGTTTAGATCAATCAAAATCCTTCACCTGAAGCTGTGAGCATGGATGGACACACTAAATAATATCTGTGGCCTGTTAGCAAAAGGAAGGAGAGATGGGCATTTTAAAAAAGAGTATGAGTATCTGTCATTGTCATGTTCCTTAAAATTTCATTTGACTACCTGCTACCCATACCTTATTCTTTAGAATATTTATTCCTTAAAATAAGCTAATCGCTGTAACACACATACTCAAGATTCCAGTGGCTTAATTATATGCTAACCTTGCAGTCTGATGTTCAGAGATGCCTCTCCTTGCAGTTGCTCAGGGGTCCAGGCCCTGTTCGTCTGGTTCCACTGCCATCTTCCAAAACTGGATTCCATGATTGCTTGGAAGAGAGAGTTTAGGAAAGGAAAGATTTTGCTCCATCACATCAGACACATTCCATCATGAAAATAAGGAAATGTTTGCTCCTGTCTCCAGGGAGAGGAAATAGATTTGTTGAGCGTCTAGCCAGCCTCTGTCATACTACAGCTGAGTAAAATCTAGACATTGAAGACAGTCAACAACATGAATAAAAGCTTTTTACAATAGTGAAAAGTAACTTTCATAAGAAGTTATAAATAAGTGGGATTTACTATCTTTTGATATATCTTATATGTACTTTACCTAATATTCCTCTATATAAATGTTAAAATATGACTAGTAAAGTCTCAAGCTTATCATTTCTAAAAACCCTTCCTTGACCTCTCCAGACAATAAGAAGCCCACCATACTTACCTCTGTATTTTGCTGTTCTTATATGTATGTTACTTGGCTCACAACTTTCAGGGAAAAGACTGTTTGCAATTCATCTTTCAATCACCAGGGCTTACTGTTGAGATAGTATCAATAAAGATGTAGTTGAATTCATAATTAAATACATAAGTGCATGATTGATAATACAGACAATAGTAAAACTTCATTTCTGACTAAAAGGAATTTTGAATTCATGAAAACTTTAAAGAATTTTCATAAAAATGTTTTTCTCTGTAGCATAAATGATAATTTGAATTAGCTCACAAATAATTACCATTAAATGTTAGTAATATTTAGTAGCATCTAGTTGCATTTAAGTGATTATGAGGCAAATATCTTAAATTTTTTTCAAAAGTAGATTGAACATGCAATTCAGTTTGGATGGCCTTAAATTTCACATCTGTGGAGAATAAGTGAGATTTTTATTCCATCAGTAATATTTGTTCTTCTTACTGTTTTTTTATTTATTCAACCAACATTCCTTCTCAAACAGAAGGTGTTAATAATAAACACTTTTCTGTGACTCTATAACTAGGTGTTTCTGTAATTGGAATGAGGGCTGCAAAGGGAGGAAAGAGAACTGAGAGTACATACTTTTTCTTAAGAGATTTAAGGAAGTTTTTCAGGATGTATTGTGTATGAAGATGAAAAGGAAGAGTGAGACAAAGCTAGATGATGTATTAGAGAGTTTCAGAAAGTATGAAGGCTTTGAGGGGAAGTGCTTGACAAGTGGGAGGAACTGAGAAAGAAGGCCAGGGCATCAGGTTTTAGGGGTTGGGGAGAGGTAAGGGACAGGCATGGGCTAGATCTCATGGGCCTCTTGGGCCATGTTTAGGCATTGGACCTTTGTTATTTTGCATTTTAAAAAAAAGCAGCAGCAAATAACTCATGCAATAAAAAAGAGAAAAAGAAAAGAATGTAGAACAGTATGTTTATATTATTTTTTCAATAATGGAGTTTGAACCTGGGGGTGCTCTACAACTGAGCTACATCCCCAGCCCTTTTCATTTTGATGCAGGGTCTGACTAAGCTGCTGAGGCTGGTGTTGAACTGTGATCCTTCTCTCTCAGCCTCCCCAGGTAGCTCGGATTACAGTCATGTGGTGCCACGCCCAGGGAATTTACTGTTTCAGATGGCAACATATAATAAGCATTCTAGTCTGTAAAATATATATATATATATTGATATATATATATATATGTGTGTGTGTATGTGTGTGTGTATGTAGATGATTACATATATATATATAAAACACACACACACACACACATATATATATATGTAATCATCTTAGTCCATTTAGGCTGCTATAAACAAATATACCATAAATGGGATAGCTTATACACAACCAAACTATATTTCTTATCTTTCCAGAGGATGGTAAGTATAAAACCAAGGTGCCTGATTCCTGGTTCATAGACAGCACTCTTTTTAGCTGTGTCCTCACTTGGTGAAAGGGGTAGGGGAATCCTCTGGATTATCTTTTGTAAAAGCACTAATCCCATTCATGAGGACTGTACCCTCATGATGTAATCACCCCCCAAAGGCCCCACCTCCTAATACCGTTGAGACTTAGGATTTCAACTTATGAATTTTGCATTGAAACAAAATTGAGGCTATGGCAAATACTTAGTACACTCGTGCAATATACAGTATTTCATTAGACAGTGAACCACATACCTCCAGTGTTCCCATATGATTATAATGGAGCTAAAAAATTCCTATGACCAAGTGACATTGTAGCTGTGGAGATGTCACAGCACTGCACATTACTTGTGTGTCTATGGTGATGCTGGTATAAATAAACACCGCCAGTTGTATAAATTATAGCATATACAATTTTGTAAAGCACATAATATTTAATAATGATAATACACAAAATACACTGGCAGCAGCTGTTTACACTGTTTATACTGGTAAACATGTGACTGACCTATAGCATCTAGGTTTGTAAAAGTATACTCTATGATGTTTATACAGTGATGTGATTGCCCAACAGTACAATACCTCAGAATGTGTCACTGTGGTTAAGCAATGTATAACTGTATATAAATACAGTAAATATTATTTATAAAATATCAAACATGTAACAACAATGAAGAAAAAATGAAAATGTTAATTACAGTCATAAAGAGAAGGAAAGAAGCTACACTAGATTGAGAAAAATGTAGTGAGAGATTTAAATAAGTGGGGAGGCATAATTTGATTTGTTTCAGTGTTTAAATTAGGATTTCTTCCAGTGAATTAAAGATAACTAAAATAAAAATAGCTAATAGCTAACATTTACTTAAAATGTACTCTCTGTCAAGCTCTGATGTGTAGCTCTTTTATTTTATTGTACATATTTTACTCATTTGATCTCTCAAACAACCCTATCAATTAGGTGTTATTTTTTCTCCCATTTTACAGTTCTAAGGAAGTCTGGAGGCTTAGAGAGATAATGAGCAGCTCTGCAGGCTCTATACCTCTCAACATTCTGTTTCCAAAGTCTGTGTTCTCATCTCTCACACACGTTACCTCTAAAAGTTCTAGGAAAACAAAGTCAGTGACTATGCTTATAATATCAATGCAGAGAAGATCCTTCTAACCATGCTTATAAAGCCAAAAACAAGGGGAAAAATTGATAGATTTGACTATGTACACATACATTTATTTAAACCTTTACATTTTCTTAAAATATCTAAAATAAAACATATTAGCAAAAAGAAAAAATCTTAGCAGTGTTCGTAATATAGCAAAGTATTAATACTCTCTCTACATAAAGTGTTCTTACAATCAATAAAAAAAGAAGTCCTTTAAAAAATGGTCTAGGGAGAGATTGACAGACTCATCCTGGACCAAATCCAGTCTACCATCTTATTTTGAAAGTACAGTTTTATTGGAGCATGGTCATGCTTTTTCATTTTCATATTTTATATGGTTACTCTTGAACTACAATTGCAAGAGTCTAGTGTGACATTGAAGCCAACACTGTTTACTATCTGGCCCTTTACAGAAAAAAAATTTCCCTGACTTCTGAAACAGAGGAATAGCCACTTTTGGTATCTTGAAAGACAATATAGTTTCTTCTCTTTGGAAAGACTTTTAGTGGTCCTTTTCAACAGAAGGAAAATGGACCATTTGGACTCTTAAGGCTTCTCTGTCATACCCATCTTGTTTTATCTTGAACTTACCTTTGGTTGGGATTATTATATATGAATGTGAATGCCAATAGGCATCTGTCTTTTCTTATGCATCCCCTCACCCTTGTTTCAGTCCCCCTGTTGACCTTTCTACCCCTATTTTTTCCATGTTGTTATGATTTGGATGAAAAGTATCCCCCAGAAGCTCAATATGAGACAATGGGAAGGCTGAGGTGAAATGATTGGGTTATAAAAGAGCCTTAACTCAATGAATGAGTTAAACTGGCAACTGAAGACAGGCAGGGTGTGGCTGGAGAAGATGGATTATAGGGGTGTACCTTTGAGTATATATTGTGCATCTGGCGTGGAGTTTCTCTCTCTGCTTCCCAGAGCCAGCTTTGACCTGCTTCCCTCCTCCATGCTCTTCTACCATGATGTTCAGCCTCACCTTGAGCCCCAAGGAGTGGAGCTGGCCTTCCATGGACTAAGACCTCTGAAACCATGAGCCCCTAAATAAACTTTTCATCTTAAAATTGTTCTTGTCAGGTCTTTTAGTCACAGCAGGAAAAAAACTGACTAAAACACATGATAAACAAACCTTGGTGTCCTCAGTTTTTTTCGAAACATGTCCTCTGACCTTTATCTATTCCTGATGCTACAACCTTCTACTTTTCTCTGTTCTTACACCCAGATTATTGATTTTTGTTGGGCAAATTCACACAACCAGGGCAAGGGCATGGAACAGTACATTAATGGACTTCCATCTGGACTGGGAATCCTCTCTTGAAATCTTATATGTTTCCAAATCAACTCCTTCCCACTGGCCTCTAGGATCTGGCCAGCCTAACCTTTCTTCTCTCACTTCAGCACTCCTATTTTATCACCCCTTTCTCACACTCTAAAAATGAGCTTGTCGAACACTACTACACTGCTGGTGGGACTGCAAACTGGTTCAGCCACTATGGAAAGCAGTGTGGAGAATCCTCAAAAAATTAAGGATGGAACCACCTTATGACCCAGCTATCCCACTACTGGGAATTTTCCCAAAAGACTTAGAATCAGCATATTATAGTGATGTGGCTTCATCAATGTTTATAGCAGCTCAATTTACTAT
>PVKS010032011.1:0-22943 GCA_004027875.1 Aplodontia rufa
TAACTAGTTCGCAGATGTAGTACGGAGGCTTGCTCCCCTCTCACGTCCTTGCAGTTCCCGCATCGCCTCCCCTGCGCAAACCGCTGCTCTGTGCTTATTAGGAAGCTCTTTCCAGTCACTGATCCTGCCGCCAGACAGTGCACAGGTCCGGGAGGTGTCCTCGCCAGTACGCTGTCTTTAAAGCTGTGCGGGATTTTTTTTCCCCCCTGCAGAAGGGACTCTGGCAGGCGGGAATGTAGGCTGGAGAGTGCAAATGCCTGCCGGCGGACCAGCCGGTGGGCGCCGCCGCGGGTGCGCGGGACAAAGAATCCCTGTTCGCTCGTAGGTCTCTATTCCCCAAAACCAATGCTGAGATCAGAGCTGGTGATTCATAATGCCATTTCCCAAAACGCACCTTAAAAAACTGGTGAGAAGCCGGAGATATCCTGATCAGTCACGGGGGTGCAATGGAAGCCTTTTGTCTTCAGATCGCCATCTTGAAGAGTCGCCGCGTGTGTGTTTCTAAAGTGGAATAACTAACACTTTAACATGCAAGTTTCATTAAAATTGTAAATAATTCATAATTCTTAGGCAAGCAGGTAGTGGTATTAATTCAGAGGATGATCACATACAGCAGGTCAAGAGGCCACTCTGGGATTCTTTTCCATTGGCTTCACAGTGGGTATTTGATCAAATTTTGACTCCAGATTTTGAAATGTATATAACAAATATCATCTGAGAACATAACTCTCTTGTGGCCTGATGCCACTTTATTTTTTTTTTTAAAGAGAGGACAGTGAGAGAGAGAGAGAGAGAGAGAGAGAGAGAGAATCAATTTTTATTGAGTTTTTCATGTGGCTTTCGTTGCTCTGACAGTTGTGTACCTGGGTTGCAGGGATTTGAACCCGTATACTTGCGCATGCCTGGCAAGCGCTGTAACGACCGAGCCACTGCTCCAGTCCCTGATGCCACTTTTTTGATTGGACTTTTTCCATGAACTGGGTCACTATGAAGGTAAACAAAATTTAAAATATTTTATGGCCTTATCTTTTTCCATCTAACTAAAATGATTTGCAAAGCTGAAGTATAAATGATTGAAAATAATCCCCAGATCATTTCCTTTCCAATCTTGTATATGATTGTGAAGGACAGGGTCAAATTAAAAAGCACTTCTGTTCAATAATGTGTGACTTACTGCCCAGAAAAATGATTTGGAACTTAAGATCAATTGAGGCCCTTGTGTCTTAGTCTAACTATATCGTTTATCTTGCACATGGAAGTGTATTAAAATATTTTGAATTGTGCCATAACATTATACTGATAGAAATGAAAATTCTTGATCATTTGTACCTTATACTAGAATTAAGAGACTATTTAAAATTTGAGTATAAACAACACAATGTTTTATGTGTGTCTATTTAAATTGATGTTTGATGTTTGGCCTTGAGTTAATTCTATAATTGACTAAAGCCTCAGCATATTTATCTGTAATCTGGGCAAAAGAAAAAGTGTTTTAAGAGATGCTTTTTTCCTGGGTGTAATGGAGCATGCCTATGATCCCAGTGACTCAGCAGGTGAGGCAGTAAGATTACAAGTTCTAGACCACAGTCACCCAGTTAGTGAGCTCTAAGCAACTTAGCAAGATCCTATCTCAAAATAAAAAAATGAAATGATCTGAGCATGTGGTTCAGGGGTTAAGTGCCCATCATGTGAATCCCTTGTACCAAAAGAAAGAAGGAAAAGAAAAAAGAAAGTAAGGGGGAAAAAAGAAAGAAAGAAAAGAAAAAGTAAAAAGGAAGAAACTAAAAAAATGCTTTTTTGCTATTGTGCTTGCCTAGTGTGTACAATGCAAGGACCTGGGTTCAATCCCTCCATCACCACTCCCTCCTCCAAAAAAGAAAGAAAAATGCTTTTCTGCTGTAATGACAGAGTCAAAGATGCTGGAATAAAGTTATAAATAAAAATAATAATTTTTTCCTCATTTCTTTTAATTTGCATATGTATCTATTTTTTATTGCAAATCTATTGAAATATTGACACTTATTATTTATGCTGGTGTTTGGTTTATATTTGACTTCCTTTCATCATTTTCTATTTTCTTTTCTTTTTTTTAAAAGATAGAATGACAGTAAGAGAGAGTTTTTTACGTGGCTTTCGTTGCTCCGACACTTAGTTGTATACATGGGTGCTGGGGTTTGAACCCGTGTACTTGCGCATGCCAGGCAAGCACCACAAGCGCCGTAACCGCCGAGCCGCAGCTCCAGCCCCATCATTTTCTATTTTCAAACTCTCTTATAGAAGTTCAGAGTTGACCCAGGTTCCCACTTGTCTCTTTGGGTGTGCTCTTGGTGCCCACGTGCAACAGCATCAAAAAAAGTCACATTCAACCCCTGAGTTTCCCTAGTATCCACCAGATCTGCCCGTACGGAGCTGTGATGCTTAGAAAAACGTAAAGAACTGTGCAAATTCACCTTTTTGTTATTATGTTTTAAATGAGAGTAGCATAGCCCAAATCCTTCTTTTCTTTTCACTCAATTTATGTCCTAAGAAAGAGCTTGATTTCTTGAAAGCTTAATCTGTATAAGATTATATGATACTTTTCATTTTACACCAATGGGATTGTAATGATGACATTTTATGATTATTTTGGTATGGTTTTGAAGCTTTCTAGGGATTCATTTTATTTTGATGAATTTCGTAGGCAGGGTTTCTTATTTTTGTTTTAAAATACAAGGAGACTAAACAAATGGAAGAAAATGGCAGGCTTTCTTTTCATGAAGTAACTAGAGAAGTAGAAGAAATACGAAAAGACGGTAAATGATAGTATATCCATGGACATGTGCTGGAGCAGGACATGGGATTGTTGAAGTCACAAAAAAATAGAAATTCATGGAGTATAATCCTTTTGTTAATAAGTGTGTTTCAATTTTTATAAGTAATATCCTTCTATCAAAGGGTTAGTAAGTCTATACTGAGGCAGTTGAACTTTTACTTCCCCCAAGATTACTAAGTCAAGAATACTTAAGAATCTTCAGACTACTTAAGCTTTATATACATCTTTTATTCACTATGACAAAATTGACATTATCTGTCCCATTACTCTATATAGAAGTTAATCTTTTCCTAGTAGCTTTTTTGCTTATACTGTATTTCCAGAGTGCTAATATTAAATTTCTACAGGTAAAATAGTTTTGGATTTGCAAAGCCCAGCTGGTTTTGCCATGGTAGAATGATTTCTGTTGATAGTGTCTCATTGCTGTTCCAAACAATGAACTTCTGAGTGAGAGATAGTCAAGAAATTATTTCCTTTCTATTTTACTACCTTCTGCATTTTTCTTTTAGGACAGAGAAAATGAACTTCATAATCACTTCTCCATATTTCCCACATATAACCAGAAAAGATCTAAGTAACATTAGTAAGTGCTAAATAAGTAAGTTCATATTGCCACATTTAATGTCAACAAGAGAAGCAATGACTATATTTATTCATTGACTATGAATATTTTTACAATATGCTTATGTGGCAAGCACTTGAAATTGGGCTAAACACCATTTAAAAGCTATATTCATCATCTTTTATAATTTTGCCCTAGCGAAATTGAAGGCCAATGTTAACAAACACGTCATCTGTATTCACTGGGCAGATGAGAATACGCAATTAGCAATGTGTATCCATAGGACACTTAATTCTCCAATTTTTATTAACATTTTCAAACTTTATAAGAAATAAAATATTATACCAAAATATTAATCAAATGTACCTCCATTTCTTCTGATCCTTTCATAATGTTTTCTATTCAATCACTCTCTCTGGCACTGGTTTAGATCTAAGATACAAACACTGAGAATCTTCTCTCTTGGTCAGCAGATGTTGGCTGTGCTCAGATCCAGAGGCATTACTCTGTAGTCCCAATCATGCACTGCCTTAACAAGTGCCTACTGGCTTCATTAGCTTGCCAACAAACCAGGCTGGAGTTTATCATCTTATTCTTACTGATGCCCACAGACTGTCTTTTAGGAGTGTAGCTTCTTTCCATTAGGTTCTGTTCTCCATTTTCTTCAATCATTCTGCAAGCAATGCATATGTCAATAGCAATATTCCATCTTTCTTTTTCTCTGCCAACTATAATTTTCTTTAAAAAAATAATATACTTGAAAAAATTTAATCAATCCAGCTTTCTTGTTCAGGATCATTTTCTCTTACAAATATAAAATGCTACACTCAAATTAGCTTGAAGTGGTGGTATGATCTGATATGAGGCTATAGAGATACTCATGGAAACCAAGGATAGGGTGTCCAGGCCTCCGTAGCTGCTCCACCAAGGATTTGCACTGTCATCGGGATACTTTCTCCATTTCCCACTGTTGCTACTCTCTGGGCGTGTAGGATCCTCTTCCTGTTGTTAAGACTGGCTTTCTATCATTCTCAGTTTGCAGAACAGTACAAGGTTACCTGTTACATGTAGTTTTACATACTATAATTTTAGTTACTCTATTAGTCAGCTTTCTGTTGATGGAACAAAATAACTAAGAAAAACAACTTAGAGGAAGAAAGATTTATTTTGGTTTATGATTTGAGAATTTTCAGTCTATGGTCTGCTGGTTCCATTGCTGTGGGCCTGAGCCAAGGCTGAGCATTGTCATGGCAGAGGAAAGCTGATCATTTCATGGCAGCTGGGAAGGAAAGCAGAGGTAGGGAGGAGGAGAGAGAAAGCAAGAGAGGAGGGCAGGAACAAGATACACTCATCTAGGGCAGGCC
The DNA here is from genome assembly GCA_004027875.1 of Aplodontia rufa. NCBI lineage: Eukaryota > Metazoa > Chordata > Mammalia > Rodentia > Aplodontiidae > Aplodontia > Aplodontia rufa. The sequence goes on from PVKS010032011.1 coordinate 4,739, forward strand.
CTCCTTGACCTGCTTTACCTACTAGATCCCATGTCCCACAGTCCCTACCACCTCCCAATAACACCATTCAGGCATGAATCCCTCAATGAATTAATAAATATCAATGAGATTAGCACCCTCATGATCCAATCTATTCCAAAAAATCCTACCTCTGAACGTTGCTGCCCTGTAAATCAAACCTCCAACCCATGAACTTTGAGGGACATTTCAGAATGCAAACTGTAACAGTTACCTATAGAGAACATAATTTCAATCTCTGTCATCTGAAAGCCAGAGAAAGACATGAAGGGCTTCACTTAGATCAGGAGTTCCCCTCACCCCAGGAATCAATCACTTATGGCCAGGGACTCTGATGGTAACAGCCTGTGGAGTAATTTGGATCAGAGAGCTTCTGCCCGGCAGAAAGGATGAGAAGGGAAGAAAGTAATCAGAGAGGAGTCTAGACTTTGCTTCATCCATTCAATATATATCCGTCCAATATATGAAAATATATTTTCATATATTGCCATGTTGTTGTATAAGCTGAGATATCTTCGGTCACCTCTTCAAAAACTTCCTGTCTTTCATCTATTGCTTCTGCCCTAATTGAAACCCATGCTTCAAATACAAGAGACTCTTTGAAATCCGTGAATATGTGATAGAATGTCTTGCTATTCTCCTTGCTGCGGTGCCTTTTATGCTTTAGCTATTTTTACTTCCCCCACTTTATCTATCAAAATGCACTCTTTCCATTTTGGATTCAGTACCTATCCTCCGTGCTCCCACGTAATTCTACCCTGAGTTATCATGGCATCTTACACTAGGTTGTACTTACTTCTTTATTTGTCTAGCATATGTATAACTTGGCCTCATTTAATGCAAGTGCCTCCTTTATATGCTGAGTACCTGAAATCTATCCCTTGAGATGTGATCTGCTTTTTCCCAGACTTCAACACTATGCAAGTAAAAGAGAGGTCAAGTTAATAGCAGCAACAGAAATTTCACTTGTTCTTACTTATTCCTACTCATTCAGAATCTGAGAGTGCCCACCAAGGAGTCCCCAAGGGATGCCTGACATGTGGCCATTTGCATATCTGCTAAAATTGCAATTTGATATTACTTGGTTAAACAGTAAACACAGACAGGCATCTTCCCTTAATGTGATACATCCTGCTTTCTCTGCCCCTTCTCTGATGGATAAAGAAAAGATAAAGCCTCTTTTCTCCATTCTGTGTCACTTTTTTTATAGTCTAGAAATGTAAGGTTTTCAGGGTGCAAGGATTGCTTCGGCAATTTCCCTCCATTTCTGTCACCTCAGACCCCAGACCCAATTCATGGCGTGTGATAACAGAGGACACTATATTTTCCTCCATTTGCCATTCCATTCTCGATCTCCTGATGCCAACATCCCTCCATTTCCCCTTTTACCGTCTTCCAAAATAGGCAAGTTTTCATGCAAGCCACCTACTTGAGGATATGTTTACTGGTTCTTCAGGCACTCTCTGGCAAGTCTGAAGCTCAATTTCTGTTGAAAATTGTAAATCTTACAGATAGAGTCCTTATAGACACACGTTGATTGAATAAATGACAAAATGAATTAAAAGGATGATTAAGAGCATGGTGGCATCTCCTCAGTTTTATATTTATTTTATGTCTTTCTATCTCATCTATTCCTTAGAATGCAAGAGCCTTAAGCTAGAGGCAATATAGTTAGAGAGCATTTGGATTGCAGAAAATAAACGTGAAAGCAGAACACTGAAAAAAAGCATACTTTTATGTTATATAGGAAAAAATGACTGCAGCCATTACCGTTCATCACACCAACATAACTAAGCAATAAGATCCTCCAACTTAAGCCAAGCATGTTCCTTCTTTTTTTCCCCCTTTGTAAATATCAAAAAGCTAACTGATTTTGAAGGAAATGTCTTAGGAAAGCATCACTTTTCTGCAGTAGACGGAAAGAAATTTGCCTTCTGAGTCAGTCGTGCTGAACTGGCTGGTGGAAGAGGGAATCCCTTTGTAGGCCAAGGGGGAGAATAGTTTGGGAAGGCTCATAAAAGAAAGAAAACTATGAGAAGGCTAATGGTAAGCATCAGAATATAATTTGTGTGAGAAGAGCCAGATAAAGTATTAACCTTCCCCATAGACCCATAAGCCATAGGTTTGACCATATGGAAGCTCACATTCACACTGAGTGAATGTAAATAAAGGTTTTCAAGTCTAGTGCTATCAGAGCCATTTATGTTTCTGGCTCAGCAAGCCTTTCAATTCTTTCCTAGACCTAGTTAGCATAAAAGGGCATCCCACTGTTTTCACTACATTTAGATGAAAAAAAGTCTATGCCCTAATCTTTATTTGTTTTTTTCTAATAGGTTTTTGAAAGAGAAAACATTCCCTATGCTATATATTGCTCCTTCGTGACTGAAATATAATAAAGAATTACCAATTGACAACCATTATAGCGAGGAGAATGAAATGTCACATTTTCCTAGTCTAAATGTTATGGATATACTAAAAGAAATAAAGCTTCATTGTGAGTTATGTCTGTGGGGACCTAGAACTCCAGTAAGAGTTTGTGATCATTACTGCATTAATGCCTGGGGCATTGAGAGGTAGACTCCTGTACTGCGGAAATCAACAGGCTAGTGGTGCTTCACGCATGAATGACTGAAGTGGGTTAATGCTCTACTAGCTGTCTGAAATTTTAGTTTCACATTGAGAACGAGTCAACACTTGCGATGTTTGAGTTTGCTTGCAATGAAATGTCTTCTGTACTCTGCAAGAATTGCCATTTCTGCCAGGTGGGTAAGTTTAGGAGTGTTTATACTTAAATTGGTCAAAAATTAAGGATCACATATTATACCTAAGGGAAAACCTGAGCAAAAGACATCAAATCTGAAAAAAAAAAAACACAACTGGGAGAAGCTATAGAAAATCGGTATAATATATAGGTATTTGTTAAAAAGGAAATGGGATGAGTTGCTGGTGTGATAAAGTTTGCTAAGGAATATGCATGTAAAGTTAGTTGTAATTCAATGCAAAGAAATACTATTTTCCCAGAGAATTAGAAAAAGAAAATGCACATGTATCCAACGATCAAGAATGAAATCTACTTATTTCATTAGAAAGAAAAACAGGAAGTCAGCACTTCTAAAAATGTCCTTATGACTTACTAATTTCTTTCTAATTACTGTTTCTAAATTACTTAAATAATTACTTGAATAGCAACAAATTAAGCAAATAAGAGACAAAGAGAGAGAGAGATTGATTTGACTTGCTCTCTGGGAACTTCAACAGTTGTGGTGACCTTGTAGACAGCTCAGAGCCTTTGATAAGGTTTTCTGCTTAGGGACATTTATCCACAATTAACCGGTACCATTTCTGTCATAAACATTTTTTGATTTTTAGTGGTGATATGATTCTATTTTTAACATATGAAAACTGAGATTCAGGGTTTGTTAGATAAAATACTTCAAATCTTAAGAACTATTAGAGATTACAGGAATGTGGCGGAGATACAATCTTTTAACACTATTGTTTGTCCCTTCTGTGAACAGCCTGCTTCTATTCCCAGATATTTAAAAAAATAATAATAATCACATAGAAGTAAACCAGAAGAATGAACTTTGTTCTTTCTTTTTTCTTTTCTTTTATCTCTTTCTCTCTCTCTCTTTTTTTTTTTTTTTTTTTTTTGTGCCAAGGGTCGAATGCAGAGACACTTAATTACTGAGTCACATTCCCTGCCTGTTCCATTTTTTACTTTGAGACGGGGTCTTGCTCAGTTGCTTAGAGCCTCACTAAGTTGCTGAGATTGGTTTTGAACTTGCAATCCTCCTGCCTCAGCCTCCTGAGCTGCTTGGTTTACAGGCATGTGCCACCCTGCCCAGCAGTGAACTTTGTTTTTTCCTACTAGATTTTGTCCTCAAATCTCTAGTGAGCAAAAGAAACTGGATACTACTTGGCTAAATTTGATGTAAAGCCGCAAAATGGCTGTTTTCTCCCATAGGCTAGTGGCAAAGAAGGGTCCAGTTAAGGAAATTACCATGCCAAACACCCATTGTTGTCATTAAACATTTATTAGCAGGTCACTCTGTGTGGCTTATGTGATATTTATAAATAACTAGCCACTCTTTCAAGTGTCATGTAACTTATCAATTTTGAATGTTTATCAATTGTAAATGTCCCCCGAATGTAACCATTTCTCCCCAAAAAATTTAGCACAATTTACTGAAAAATATAAACTTTGTACTGATTAGAAATTTCACTTTTGAGACTAAACTGGATACTTGTACTCAGATAATCTCTTCACTTTCTCTTCATTTCTATTGTGTGTATGTATATCACAATAGTACCGTGCTGCTTTATTTACTATAAATTTATAGCCATAGTGAGTTTTTAATTAATACTTTACCATATACCAACAATATACCATATGCTATAATAACAATGCATTCTTTTGAAACTTTCTAATATTCTCAAGATAAATGTTACCAGCTCAAAAATTTTTATTTTTCCAATTTCAGGATCAATGATTCCAAATATGTTTTAAAAATTGTTTTCATAGTTTATCTTCTGGTATGTCAAAAGAAACACACATGTATATATGTATATGTGTTATATGTGAGTATGTGTGCACAAAGGCATGTATAAATAAGTATACACAAACATATATATTGCTTTCTCAATATATTAGAGTGAATATTAATTATATGATTCAGCATTGGAAACTGTGCATTTATCTGAACAGGTTTTGAAACCTTTCTCTAAGTAACAGGAAATTATTATCCTTAAGTACTATGTTCCTGGCAGTACGGCTTATTCAAAAAAGAGATGGAGAGGACATTTTCCTCCATCTTGAAAATGTAAAAATGATAAGCAATACCAGGGAATTTTTTTTCTGAACATGCATTTCATTTATCCTTTATTTAAGAAAAGGTGAGAAGTAACTTTCCATTACATTTATCCCATGACACATAATTTCAACTCTAAGAATTAGTAAAAGAATGAATGACAAATGATGGGAAAGGATTGACAGATGCTAGTAATTGCATGTGCTACCTTGGTTATTCTACTCTGTCCAGACTTCTATATTTCATTTTGTCATCCCTTATACATTAAGCTTACTCATCCATCTTCTAGAAAGATAGAAAATTGCATAAATGGGTTATTCGGTTGTATTAGCACTGATAGAATAGAAATGAGCATTACTGTTAAAAGTATGTTTTAGAGCTCATCAGAAATGATATGGTCTGCAATATTCCTGGTCTCACAGGAAAGGCAGAGATTTTCTCAAGAAGAATGTTCCAAATACTAAAGAAGTGTTCTATCCATCTCAGAACTTATAGGAAATGAAGACCGCATGCCTACCTTCAGAATATACACGTCAATTGTAACACAATAGTTGGCTGAAGCTCTCTCTCACTTAGTAATACTATCAAAGTAAATGAAAACTCAGTAATTTAATCCAATTAGAAGCTAGTACTCTATTTTATGCACGTAATAACATGATAGAAAAGTACTTAGAGTGTGACATAGGATATTGTGTATTTACTACTATCAAGACATTTAGAGATCACTGAAATCACATTTGAATTATTCCTACTCAATGCCACTGATCATCCAACCCCTCATTGTCAGTTGTCAGAGTCTTCTTGTAATTACCAGCAAATACAGCACCTTTTGTGCAATAAAATTAGTAGTATCTTGCAGAATTATGTTTTAATTCACTTCAAGAAGCCAAAACCTGATTTTATTGTTAAATATCAGAGAAAGCATTCCTAGAATATTGCATAAACACAGTATTATCTTTTGAATCATTTGGAGGAAAAAGACAAGAAACTTTATACAATATTCTGGCCTGCCTTTGGCCAATATATATATATATATATAATTTTGGTTGGGGAGTGTTGCTGGGAATTGAATCCAGAGGTGCTTACCCACTGAGCCACATTCCAAACCCATTTTATTTTTTTATGTTTTTGTTTTGAGATAGAGTCTCACCGAGTTGCTTAGGGTCAAGTCAATTTGCTGAGGCTGGCTTTAAACTTGGGATCCATCTACCTCAGCCTCCTGAGCTGCTGGGATGACAGGAGTGTGCCACCATACCAAGCTTATGGCCTACCTTTTAAAGAGAATACAGGAAAAGGAAACGCAGAATTAACTCCAGGGAATCTTTAGTCATTATATTTCTTTCATGATTTCATTTGGCAAGTTTTCTTCATGGGGGATGATATGAAGAATAGCACAAAGCCTGCCATTATGAATTTCAAATGCCATGAAATTAAGAATATCAACAATCGTTTTAAGGGATGAGCCTGGGCCATCACATGGCAAATTGAGGGATTTAAAAAAGTAATCAGTGAACGGATTACCCATGTCATGTATACAGGGCAGAGAGTGAAAGGTGGTGTTAGAGTTTAGACATGTTGTGTTTTCCAAAAGCTCATGTGTGAAACAAACCAAGAATGTTCAGAGGTGGAATAATGAGATTATGAGAACTATAACCTAATCAGTGGATTGATCCATTGATATGAATTAACTGGTAATTGTAGGGTGTGGCTGGAGGAGGTGGGTCAAGAGGTGCATGACTATGGGATTTATATTTTGTCCCTTGTGACAAGAGCTCTCTCTCTGCTTCCTGGTTGCCCTGACTTGAGCTACTTTCTTTGACACACCCTTCCACCATGTTGTTCTGCCTCATGTTGGCCCAGAGCTCAGGAGTAGAACTGTGGACCAAGCCTTTGAACTGGGTGGTAGCTGTAGGCAGATAAGGTAGAGATGGAGTGAAAATAAACTTTTCCTTGTCTAAGATTTTCTCGTCAGGTATATTGGTGACAGTGACTTGAGACAGGTAGTCTCAAGTACAGTTAGTTAGCATGTCACATCTATTTCAGGGGGAAATGTGCTAGGTCTCTGCTGAGAGGCTCCCAGTGTCTGCCATCCAGACATGCCTGTTACTTCCTCTCATGTCATCCTCCTCTGTCCTCTCCCATCAAATTGGAGAAGTTTTCACAAGGATTTCACAAAGAAGTACTATTGAGTTCTTTCTTTTCACTAAGAAGGATTCTTCTATGGAGAAATCAGCTGAGAATGACCAAGTTTTACAAGAGTAATTGTCTTCTGGGAAGGTGCTAGAATAGCAGCCAGATTCTTGCTGCATTTTAAATGGAGGCCATGAAGGAAGAATAACAATAGCACCACAATAAAAGTTTCTGTTCCCCTGCAAGTCAATGAAACAGCATGATTTATGGGATAAAATAGAACAGTATCAACAGGATCATCAGTCTTCATTTTATAGAAAAGTAAATAACCATTAAAAAGTTTCCATTATAATTTAAATCCTATTGATTTTGCTCTGTTTTGTTCATATATTTTAGGAAGGAGTTGGGAAAGGCTATATTGTTTTCTGTTTTCCTCCTTTATTGTTTTTCACTGGAACTTTGAAAAAAAAAACTTAACAGTGAATAATTATATTTGCTAATAAGTTTAAATACAATTACCACAATTAAACCCTGAATCAATGTGTTCAGTTCCAAGCTGTTTCCTTATTCCCTTTTACCATACAGGTTTGTTCCAATATTGTTCCAACAAGGAGCCATACTAATATCTATGTCATAGAGTAGAAGCTTAACTCAAACATCAGGTTTGACCCTTGCTATCCTCTGATGGACCAGTGTGAATTACCAGCCAGGATCTCTTCTAATGTCCTGATATGGTGATCAACCTTCCCAATGCAACTGATATCCTTGATGGAATCTAGAACCCTTAGTCACTTGCTTGCCTCTCACAGACTGCAGGACACCCAACTTTAGAGGAAGATTGCTATCAAACCTGAATGCACATTAAGCATTGCCTGGGGAGCTTGTCAAAGCTATATTCTTTCAGGACTCCAAATCATCCTGATTTGGGTAGGTTTGACTGAGAAATGAACATTTTAAACAAGTACATTGGCTGATGCAGTCGCAGAAGATTCTCAGATTTTGAGAAAGTCTCCTATTTTAATGTTCCTATTGTACCCGTCCAGGAAGATTTTGCTCATCACATGCAACTGTGCCCTGCTCTGCAGACCCACCGCAGCTGGTATCATCTCTGTCTCGGGAGTCGGAATGTTTGGGTATGAAATTACCTACTCACTTTACCTCTGCTTTGCATTGTTTTCATGTTTTCTGTCCTGTGAGTTCTGGAGATTCTTGGAGTAGAAAAGCAGGATCCAAAATGCAAACAAACCCATGATCTCATAACCTGTGGACTTCACTTCCATCTTAGTGGTAACTCCTTCACACTCTTTTTATCTCTAAGTCATTCCCTGAAACTGTGAAATTAATTGCAGCTCAACTGCTCCAATCCTCTAAAGATGACATTTTAGCATAATAAGCAAAATATATGGCAAAACACCTTCCAATGAAATAAGTATATTCAGCTGTAAAATAGAAATCGAATTACATTGCTACAGCTCTAGGCTGTGAGGTTTGCCTTTATATAACTTTTGGCAGAACATATGTAAAGATGGTGTGAAATTGCTACAAGGTATTTTCCTTTTATGAGAAATTACATGTTTTGTAATACAAACCAATTATTTTTCTGGGGTTATTAAGCTAAGGGTAATAGTTATTCTATAACATTTATAATATTCATATGATATGCCACAAGTACTACTGAATTTATAGAACTTTTCATGAATCAATAATATACTCATAGAGTAAGTACCCAAACCAATATACTTAGCACTTTAATAGGAAAGAAACCAACAAGGGGCATCAGGAGAATTTTCAATAAAATAAAAATAAATTTTCCCATGATTTACAATACTATTGGTTGTCATGAGCACCAGCAGAAGAAAAGACCATTTTAGAATGGAGTGATGTGAAATATATCATTTCCTTTATGAACAAAATAAGCAGCCTGACGTATTTTACTGATTGTGTATTTTGGACTCAGAGATGTTAAATATTCTGTCCCCTGCATATTTATTTGCAGCTGTTCAAACTTTAAGTCCTATTTTTTTTTTTTGAGTCATTTTAGATGTCAGGGAAGAGTGTAGTTTGTGGCTAGAGATTAAATTTTGAAGTCCACTTTGAAGCTCCCTGTTGAGTGATGATCACTTAACTCTGTGGTTTTCTACTCCCTCCCCCTAAAATGAGCAGGACCACATCATCTCTAAAATCTTTTTAGACTTAAAGTTATATGAAAACTGCCAGAATTCTCAGCAGAATAAAGGTGGTCTGAAGATTTGAGACTTTTTAATCTTCATTTTCTTATTTCTTTTTGTCCTAGAAAGGGAGATAGACTCTAGTTCTTGTGGTCTTTGTGAGGTTTAATGAAGATAGCATAGGTAAAGCAAGCGGCAAGCAGTTCTTAATCTATTTTAAGAATGCAACAGAAGCTCAGACTCATTACCAATATCATGATCGTTGCATTGATCATCATTATTATTGGCTTTATTTTCATTATTTTGTTGGAATTTTTTTGCCATTAGAAAATCTTTATGGAAAATGCAAAACTTGTTCCAACACGTAATTCTTCTTTAGCTACCTGTATTGATACTCAAATGGCCTAAAATTTCTCTTTTGTTTTAGCTGCACTCAAAGCTTTTCTGGATTTGTCTTTCTTGGGGAAATTCTAAGGTATGTGCTTCTGGGGGAATATACTAAAATTATAGTTCTCACATTTGTGCATCTCATATTTGGCACCAGCTAGAAACAAGAAGGACAGAAATTGAAGAATGAGATAGATGAAATGTTACTGGACATTTTTCAAGGTAGCATAAGATTTAGTTTGCAGGATGACTAGGTGAGTGACAGACTCTATGCTATTATTCCTTTGATACCTGACTTATCCTTGCAAGAGGCTAATTACCTGGGTAGTGGAATGCTAACAGAAAGAAGATTATTTTTAAGGAGGATCAAATCTTCTCCTGAAACATTTTTTTCTGAGTTCTAAAACATTAGATTCCTTCCATACTACAAAGTGAAATAGACAATACTAAAACCTTGGGCGTACTATCTAGATGAGAGGAAAGCTCCTTGGGAGAGCAGTCAGGGCAGTGGTCTCTTTATTTTACAATTAGCAAAGGCTAAATGACTGCAAAGGTAATTGACAGCCCCTAAGGCACAGACAGAAGGAGCAAGGTTTTCATTTAATACTTTGACAACAAAGCTCTGGGATTGTGAGATCTTTAAAAGGAAGCCACAAATCAATGAGAATAAGGATCACTTTAAAGGCTTTGCTGAGCAGAACTCTTTGAACTGTATAACACTGGCCTGGAGCCTGAGCTGAGAGAAGGACGGTTGTACAAGGTGAGGATCTGTACCAGGTAGTGTGGATCTGCCAGACATCATGAGCACAATATTTATCTTTTACTTTTTACCTGTTCCTATTTTTTCTTCTGTCATACACTCAACCCTCTCTTCCTCTGAAAAACCTAAAATGGAAGTTAGCTAAAGGTAAAATTAAGGGTTAAAGAATAGGTTGGCTTGTAGATGAATACTTATTTTTGAAAGCTAATCTGGATATAAATCTCTCAAGTATCAGAACACAAATATGTAGTGGATAGAAGCGTGCATAGATAGATGGATAGCTAGTTAAATAGCTAGATAAAAAGAGAAAGAAACAGGGAGGAGAAGACAAAATCAAATTATTTGATTTTATAATACTTTATCAACTTTCATTTTTACCAGCCCTCTGTATCATGAAATTCTAGGTTCATTGAGACATTTGTTTTTTCTTTTAAAAGGAGTCTCCAATACTGTTTTGACTAACACTAATTTGTTTATCATTAGTGAATTAAATAGTTTCTTATATATGCCTTGGGAGCTACATTTTTTTCTTGGGTAGACTTTGCATAAATGAATAACTAATATACACCATGTTAATAACTTTCCAACCTGAGAAGTGCAATTGAGGTTTGAGATTCTTCTTCTTTGCTAACTTGCATCTTTAATCTTTTAATCATTCCTTTTTGCTTTTTAATCAGATAAACAGATGAACATAGAACTGTGAGCGCTTAGTCAACATTCATTATCATCCGTTGTATTTGTTAAATTACTTTTATTCATCAGTCTCTGAGCTAGTTCGTGGGAATAGAGATGCAATAAAACAGTGTCTTTTCACTTGGAGTCCATTAGCCAGGGGGAGAGTGTAACACATGTTATATCACTGGTGTTCATAATGTGTTATTAAAAAGGAAAGGAAAAGAAATCTGAGCTTTGAAGAATTAATAGGGTTTTGACAAAACAATATAGGTAGCCGAGGGAAAAAGGTTTTCTAACAGGAGGAATCACCGCGGTCAAGGGTGAAAATTTTTTATAACTATGGCCAATTTAATGAATTATAATTATCTTGTGTGGTGAAACAGAATGATAGGTGCAAAGCTTATTCGAGAAGACTTTTAAAGAGAACAGAAGCATTTGATTAAAAGGTTTCATTTCCACCTTTCAACAATGCTCAAGCATTAAAATTGCTTCTGCAGATATTTGGAGTCCACAGAATGACAGTACATTGGAAGGGACATGATCAAAGTACAGTATAGAGAGAAATATCAGATTGGTTGAGTTGAGTAATATGGATTGGTAGGTGGAACTATATATGATTGTATTAGAATCTGAACTGATTCATTTAGGAAGTAAATATCTAGAACATTTTTCTCATTGATTGAATTTGAAATTTGTTAAGTGGGAAGAATTCTAGAGGAGCTCTGTTAAAAATAAAAAACTATGAATGGGTAGACATTCATTCTGCGAGAGGTGTGTTAGGACAGAACAGGTGGCCATCTCTAGAAGATAATAGACCAAATACGTTAGGAAATTCACAGATGATATGAGCTGGAAATACTGACTTAGGAGCTAGCAAATGAATTCACAAGTTTATTTACTTGGTAGACAATTAGGTGGGTTGGTAGTTAGACAAGGTAAGAAAATGATGGTATTATTATATAAGGAAATATGTGAAAGCAAGGTTTGAGAGGGCTGAATGGGTATCTTGGGGATATATTTAAGGTCCCTGAAGAAATAAAGAATCCAGTGAAAGCTACCTGAAAATTTGTCATAGGAGTAGAAGGAAAACCAGCAGGAAATGTTATTAAGGATTCACAGAGGATTAGTTGACATGTATCAGTCACTGTAAAACATTGCATAAGAATTGAAAAAAAAATCACCTTAGAATTGGCAATGAAATTGTTATTAATAGCATAGCACTACTATTTTCTGTACGGGAAGCTTGATTGCACAAGATGCTGGGGGAAACTGCAACAGGTGAAACCCAAGGTGGTCATCCATGTTTGGGCATTACCCCTGGACAACTATGTATATATACATTGATCATTGATGGTTTGATAATGTTTCCCTCTGATTTGTATCTCTATATACTCTTAATAAAAAAATTTTCTTCATGGAAAATGAAGAAAAAAAGTGAATGGAGCTGGATATGGGGGCACACTCCTTTAATCCCAGCAACCTGAAAGTCTCAGGCAAAAGGACAGCAGGGCTGAGGCCAGCCTGGGAAATTTAGTAAGACCCTGTCTCAAAAATTGAAAGGACATGGGATATTACTGGGTGGTTGGCACCCCTGGGTTCCATCTCTAGTACCCCAGCCCCTGCAAAATTCACAGAAAGTAAGAAAGTGTCAAGTTTTCCAAGAAAATTACCTCCAAAAGAAGGTAAGAAGTAAAAGCAATTTCAAAAAGGGAAATATAAAGTTTAGTAAAATTCTCATTGCATGTGTTTCTTTGCTTTTGTGTTTATTAGTTTCTTTATAGGTTGACAGGCTTATGCATGTCTGAAAGCTCCTAAGAAAGATTCAGTGATTTTTATTCCTCCCTTGTGGTACCAAGTAAACTATAAATATGAAGGCACAATCTGGAGAAACAAAGACCACAACAGACAAAGATACATGCAAGCACTCTCATCCAGTCCCTTCTTTCTATCCCCATCTCCACTTCTTTCTGTACTCCTGATTCTCCTCCTCCTTTTCCATCTTCTACCATTTCACCGATGCTCCTATTCTTTTCCCAACTTTTCCTTCTCCCCCTTTCTCTTTCTTCTTCTTCTTTTTTTTTTTTTTTGTAACTCAATTTTATGATACAGAGTTCAAAGTATTTATTGCCATTGGCTATAAACCCTGGTTTTGAAATTATTGCCTGTGCTTTAAAAACCTTTGACTATCTGTATAGGGATTTTAACTTTCCAAAAAGTATTGTCGTATACATAGCAATTACTTGGATCCAAACCTTACCACCTGAGTAGCTGCTGGGAAATCTCTTTGTACTTCAGTTTTGAAGCTAAAATCATCCACCCCCTAAAACACAATAAGATGGGCATGAACATAGGCAAAATTGGGTATTTTATGTCAATTTTATTGATGTTCATATAGCTATAAACCACACCTTTATTTGCATAGCTTATTATGTTAAAAAATGAACACAATGAACAGGTGATAATGATAACATTTAATCAAAGGTTTTCACTTAACACAAACTTATTTTCAAGCACTATGCATTTTACATTCATTTAAGAGTATTCATTGGAAATATTTAATTAAAAAAATTTATTAGGGCCAAGCATTACTCAAATGTGGATTCAGCTACAGTTGAACCAACTCAATTATAAATAATGATCTTCTATTTACAAACTGTGATGATGCTAAGAGTTAAATATGCAAATATGTACCTAATTCTGGTCCTAAAATACTAAATTATTTGTCACTGTGAATTCCCACTGTAAATATTCACACATTAAAGATACTTCTGCTCCTATTTTATACAAATTGATATGAACACATAATTTTTCTTCTTTGTCCTGTTCATGTGGTAGATGATATTAACAAATTTTTGAAAATTTCATCCACCTAGCACAACTGAAATAAATTCACTTGTTCATAGAGGGAGTATAATTCTCTGGAAATACACTGTTGAATTGGATATGCTAATATTTTATTTTATATGAGGACTTTTGCATCTGTTTTATGTCTGTTTTGTTTTACATCTATTTTCATGAGTGATATTGGTATGTAGTTTTGTTTTTAATTTTTGTAATAACAATTAGTTTTGGATGTTAGAGTAATGCTGGTCTCCTAGATTGAGTTAGAAAATGTTCTCTTTGCATCTATTTTCTGGAATAGATTCTGGAGAACTTCTAATAATTATTATGTAAATGTTTGGTAGAATTCACCAATGAAACTGAGCCCCATGCTTCATTTGTTAAAATATTATTAATTGTTAATTCAGTTTTTAAAGGATATAGGCAAATTTGAATTATCTATTTTTCTTTGGTTGAATTTTGGTTGTTTATGTCATATAATAAGCTTGTTTCATCTAAATTATGAAATTTGTAGATATGGAGTTGTTTTAATGTTCCTTTATAATTATTTTAATGTACATAGCATGAGTATTGAGGATATCTTTTTTTCATTTCTCTTACTGGTAACTTTTATTCTTCACTTATTTTTCTTAGTCTGGCTAGGTTTCTCAATTTTTATCAAAAACCCTCTTTTTAGTTTCATTGATTTTCTCTATTGTTTTTGTTTTCCCCAATATATTTTTTCAAATTTGATTCCTTTCTTCTGATTAGCTTAAGCTTAAGTTGCTTTTCCTTCTCTAATTTCCTAAGATAAAGCCTTTGATTACCAATTTTAGTTCTTTCATATTTTCTAAAATATGCATTACTCAAATCATTCTAAAAACACAATTTTATTTCAGTTTTCAATTTATCAGTGAAAATATATGGCAAGTGGTACAGATTCCTGTAGAATTATTTGAATTTTATTTAAATTGTAATTGTTAAATTTTGACATTCTGCGGAAGATGGTGCAGAAGATTCAGAGACATTTCAGATGATCTGACTTTTCATTTGGTTGTTCCCTTTCATTGTACTAACTAGAAACTACGTATTTGTAGTAATACCAAAGTCACATTGAAGCTATGAGTTTAAAATGTGTCTTTCTTTACACAAAATTTCAATCCTTAGTTCCGTGATCCTTAAGCAAATTTATAGTAAAGACTCCCTAAGGCTGTCATAGCATTTGTGGTCAACCTGTGGTTGTCCTCCAACGTACATGAGTTACATTGAGAAGAAAAAGCTCAGAAAATCAGAAATACTATACCTATAGTATGGAAGGGCTTCTCTGAGAAGACTTGTAATTTCAAAGATGACTCAAGTTTAAATAATGGGAGCCATTATTGTCATATTCTCAATCTTAAGATTTAACAAAATTTTTAAGATTCACAAAGCAAAAGTTAAAATATATCACTGAAGTCAGATACATTTGTATATTGTGTATCACCCATAATCTGAGAGCTAAATTATATTTTGTCCCCATTTTTATATCCCCTCATTTTAGAAATAAAGAAACAGGTTCAGAAATATGGCATGACTCTGTTGTTGTAAAATTATTAGTTACATTGTAGCCCTGGGAATTTAGCACATTTCATAAAGATTGTTGGTCTAAACTTTGTTCCACTTATGTAGACCTCTGTTCAGGTACTTAGGTTTCTCAGGATATTTCTTGAACTATTCTACTTAAGGCACAAATATAAAATGAATTTCTGAAAAGTTCATTTAAGGTATCCATTTCAGTAGTGTATTACCTTGGCAGAGACAAAAGTCTGGAATAATATAATTCTTTCTTGATATACAAAAATTCTGGCAAGCTAAGAGATTTGTGAAATTCCACCTCTGATATTTCATCTAAGCCATATTGTAGCATTTGGGAATTTTAATACTAAGAAAATGAGAGGCATACAAATCTCTCATATTTGGGCAACATCTCTTCTTAGTGCCCCAAAATTTCCAATTACATTAAACAAATATTTACTCACTTATGGCACCTGATAACCATTTCCACTGCCTATAGTATTATATTGTCAGAGAAAGCAATATATTGTACCATCTGAAATGGGGAAATGGTTTTTACTCTGCTATTGTAATGAAAATGAAAATAGAAAATGAGTTAATAGATTTTCATCATGGTGCTGATAGGTAACTTAAAATAGGATTTTACATTCTCTCTAATCTTTCACAATTATTGATTACACCATCACGTGGAAAAAAATAAATCATCTTATGCCATCGCTCTTATTTCAACCACAGTCCTAGCACACAATATATTAGACATAATCATTACTCAATAAAAACAGTGAGCAATTATTGCTTGTTTATACAACTTGCGAAACATTCCCCTAAACACCCTTCATGTATTTTTCATAAGAATGGTATGACGTAAGTTAATATTTCAGTTATAAAAAAAAACTTGCATGGTATCACACACAAAAAATGACAGGTTTAAAACTTAGCTCAAATGATTCTAGAATGCCTTTAATTTTCATGCCATTTTGATCTTCAGGAGAATATTGTTGAATGATTAATACTGAAAAGGATATCTGATGTGTGTGTGCCTGCATGTGTGATGGGGGGGGGGAACATTTAACCACTGATCAACATCCCCAGCCCTTTTAATTTCTTACTTTGTGACAGGTTTTCTCTAATTGCTCGGCACCTCACAAACTTGCAGAGGGTGGTCTCGAGCTTACAACCCTCTTTCCTCAGCCTCCCAAGTTGCTATGATTACAAATATGCAAAAACTGCATGTCTGTTTTGAATGTAAGCATTTGTGATCACAAAAAAAAGCGGGGGTGGGTAGATAAAGAAATAAAACCACAAGCATCTGGTTGATGTTTTGAGAAGCTATTTTTTTTTTCCTGTCTTTCTTTTTATGATACAGCTTTTGGGAATGACTGTAGAGTGTTCCTGCAGGTAGAAAAACTTACACTTTTACACTTCAACTCTTGTACCTTTTTAAATAAAAAGCAGTGCTTGTTTTTACAAAGTTAAAAATATAAGTTATAAAACAAACATAAAAATGACGTGTAACCTCTGTGTTCACATTTCATGCTTTCTATGCATGTATGTAAAAGGTAATCTCTCCCTTGAGAGACTGTCTTACCTAATCAGTGCATTTGAAATATTTATCACTAATAGGAGTATGATTCTTTTCCCTTTATGTATGTTATAATTAGATTCATTCCATACTCTTTGGTAAGTAGGGCATGGGATAGTAGAGACACGGTGAGCAGTCCTGGTGGGAGAGCTTCAGTTTTGTGTTTTCACTCCTTCCAGGTTGGTGAAGTCACTGTGGCATCAGGACATTTCCTTCTGCTAGTTTTCTGCTGGGCAAGGTTTTCATTCCTCATACCTCGTGCAGCACTGGCTATGAAGGCAGTAGTTGTGCAGGTGGCTTGTCCCGAGTACACACAAGAGCAAGATGCCTGGTCTGTGGGTATATTGACATAGCAATACAACAAAATAAGCATGGACCTTATTTTGATATGATGTACTGGTACTTTTTTTTTAAGGTTAGTTTATGTTTTATTTTTTTATTAGATGGATATAGAGATACAATTGAGGGGGAAGCATTATCAAACATTCAAGAACCATTGTATATATACTTAGTTATCCAGGGCTAATGCCATATCATGGATGCCCAGCTTGGGTTCCTCCTGTTGCTGTTTCCCCCAGAAGAACTCCTGAGTTAAATGGATATCTCGTGGAGGACAGATATCTCCTTCTGAGATAATTCCCCCATATTCCCACCCTCCAGTCATCTAGGAGTTTTTCCTACACCCTCCCCCCGACCCCTCCCTATACCTCCAAGTATCCTAGGGAGTCATCTCCCTGTTGCATTGAGAATCATACAATTTAAAGTTATTATTAGCTTAGCTGTCTATCACACTGGTTTCCCATGTATTCTAGCTTCCACAGATGAGAGAAACCATAGATGTACTGGTACTTTAAGGAATGCCAATGAAATACTACCAGGTGCTGTGTACATTACCCACACTCATCTGACAGAATAACTATTTCTCACTACTATAACCATACCCTACCACCTACCAAGATAAAGAGAAAACTTCTTTAAATTCTGTGTAGCCAATGTTGAATATTTAATACTTAATTTTGCACACAAAGACTTTTTTTTTCTTCTGAAAGAAGTGCTCAGATACTGCCCTCTAGTCTGTCCTTCCTTTCTCTTTTCAAATTAAGGGATGTGTGTTTATTCTTCCTACCTCTCTGCCACTATGTACTTCTAATGAAATTAAACCTATTTTTAAAGGTAGATCATTTCCCCTTGTGTCTTCTCTCTACATTGCTTTCTCTTTTGATGCCTATGATATTAGATATTAAATATACACTTATCCTCAACCTCAAATACTTTTATAGGATTTTCACCAATTTTTGAT
>PVKS010032012.1:0-22938 GCA_004027875.1 Aplodontia rufa
ACAGGGTCCTCACTCTGGTTAGTGAGTTAGGGTCAGAGGGGGAGGAAATGGGACTGGGGAATCTGCATTTTAAGAAGCATCCCAAGTGATTTCTGTGCTCATTAAAGCTTCAGATCCATTGCTCCCGGCATTGCTACCTGCCAAAGTGATGCACTGCTTTTATAATTAACTTTATTCAAATAAAGCAAAACAAAGAAAGGTTTATTATTTGCTATATTAAAAAAGCACCCCATTGTCTGACCTTCCTTTGTTTATTAGCAGTTTTTAAAAGACCTAATTCACATGAACGTCCTAATAATGTAGATAGAACTTCTAATGATCTAAGTTGCTGGGAATCATGTCCCTGAACTGAAAATGACTCCATCTCTCCTGTGCCAGGTTTGTGCAACATTCACCTGTCCAAGTGAAAGAATTTTGGGTCATTTGTCATCTTAAGACAAATGTCTAAAAATGAAGTGAATGAATAAATACATCAAACATAAACAAGCTTGGAGAATAATATAACAATTGTCCATGTTCTTATCACCCAGCTTTGTCCAGCCTTGATATTTTGTTGTACATTCTTCAGTGATATTTTTTCATAAATAAATCATTGTAAGAAAAATTATATGGTCCTCTCTGACATATTCTTCTTTCCTTCTTCCCCAAAGGAACCACTGTAGTGAATTCAGTGATTTTATTCCCATACATATTTGTGCTTATTGTAGAATACATTTATTCACAACAGGGTTTGACATACTTCAAGCTTGATATAAATGGTATTGCATGGTATATGTTCCTCTGCAAATGTTTGTTTTGCTAAATGATGCACCGTATTGACAAGTTTTCCAGCTTATTTTAACTATTCTGTAATAAGGCATCGTGTGACATAGAGTTGTGCAGTATAGAATGATCGGTGGAGTATGTGGCACCATTTTTTATTTATTCTTATTATGGACATGAAAATTGCTTTCATTTTGTTAACTTTTTTGAGCAATGCTGTAGTGAACTCTTGGCACATTTCTCCAAGTGTGTGACGATGTCATCTATCTCCAAATGGCTGCGTGTCATGGTGTATGTTCAACTTCAGCTTTAACAAATATTGCCAAACTGTTCTCCGGGGAAATTGCACCAATTCCTGTAACTATTTCTTGAATACCACAGCAAGTTTCCCTTCTGTGGCCTGAAATTTAAGATCAGGAAACAGAAATACAAGCTGACGAAAGCAAACAGCTTTGTGAATTCATTAATTACCGTGTGAGCATACTCTGACTGTTGAGGCGTTTCTTCCATGTGGCCACCTCCCTTCAAACACCATCAGCACATGTTGCTGAAGCCCTGGTGAACAGGTAGTGGGGATTCAAAGTTATGCAGGCAGACTTATCCTTTGAGAGTGCTAGGACTAATTGGGAAGCTAAGACATAACCAATAAATAAAAGTTAATTATTTAAGTAACAATTTAGCAGTAAAAGAGAAAAGATATCCCTGGATAGTACTGATTCATGTGAACGAGCAATGCCTACATTAATTCTATAGGAGTTCACAAGCTGGAGGAGTCGGGAGCTTGTGCAATTCTAATTGGCCACAGAATGGTTTCCTAGCAACCACTGCTGGAAGAGAAGCAGCCCACTCTGCTGTTCCCAGCCAGACCTTACTATGAGTAAAGAGTCCAGTAAGTGCCAGCTTAAGATAGCATGTCACCACATAAAACTGTATTTGAAATATATGACTTTTGAACAGAGGTCCACAGTGGTTTTCTTCACTGGCACCTAACAACGGTGCACACATGGAAATGGAGTGGCACCAGGCTTAAGGAACTGGACACCTAATTTTTCCAGGGAGTTGGGGTTGGGCAGTGAAGAGTGAAGAGGTGAAAGACAGGTTCAAGGAAAGTGGGAGGAGCCCCAGAACCTCAGGGTGGAATTACACAATTGAGCAACTCCCTAGCCATGCCATGCCCAGGAAGTTTTAAGAGTTCTTGCAGCTGAAGGGTGGGAAAGTCAGAGTTGGAGGCATTATCCCTGGAGATCTGCTGTTAGCACCTGCTTCCGCTTTGTCCCAGGAGGGGAGCGCCAAAGAGCTCATCATATTTCCTGACCGAAAAAAGAGCACGAGCATGACTGCTCATTTCTTTTTCTCTCGGGACTTGTTTACATATTTTGAACCCTTGGTAGAGGCAACAGACCTCATTGAAGGAAGGGAAGAAACTTCGCAGCCAGCACCCACAAGAAGACTGCAATTGTTCTGGACTGGCAGAGACCTTGATCCACAGAACAAAAAGAAAGCCACCATTCCGCCTTGTCGTTTTGTCCTGTCAGTGCCTGACTTCTCTGGGATAGGGAACCATCTCTTTGCCTTTCTTCCTGTGTACAAATACAAATATTCTCAGGTACTCTCAGAGACATAAGTCAGAAAAGGCACTTTTTTTTTTTAAAAGCTTAGCCAAAAAAACTGAGAACAAAATCTAAATTAAGAGATCCTGAAAAAAAAAGACTATTATTCTTGAAATCTCTTAACATTTTAAGTTAGTTAAATTTAGAGTTTAGAGTTCTGTTAATGGCAGATCACTTTTGTGTGATTTTTCAGCACTATAATTTCTACTGCATCTCAAATATCATTAAATAGAGGGGCTGGAGCGGTGGCTCAATGGTTACGGCACTTGCCTGGCATGCGCGCGTACACGGGTTCAAACCCCAGCACCCACAAACACAACAAGTGTCAGAGCAACGAAAGTCATGTGAAAAACTAAATAAAAAATTATTCTCTCTGTCTTTCTCTCTTCTTCTCTCTAACCGTCCCTCTCTCTTAAAAAAATGCCTATAGGCATCAATATTACACCAGTTTGAGAATTTTATTGACTTTTTTTTTTTAAAGAGAGAGGGATGGTGAGAGAGACAGAGAAAGAGGGAAACAACTTTATTTAGTTTTTCACATGGCCTTAGTTGCTCCAACACTCAGTTGTGTATGTGGTGCTGGGGTTTGAACCCGGGTCCCAACCACTGAGCCACCTCTCCAGCCCCGACAAATATTTCTAATGGTGCCCTAAGCTACACTAGAACTCTTTAGGTGCTCTGAGATATCATTTTTGATATAGCAATTTTTTAAAAAAGTAATTTCTTTGAGTGTAATCATTCTAGTGGAGGAGGAGGAGGAGGAGGAGAAAAACACTAGACAAACAAAAACAAAATTCCAAGCTCCACCAAAACTGATGGATCTTCCTGTTTTTGTCACCTGCATTCAGCTTCTGTCTGGTGACTGCCATGGAATGCTGGGGAGGCTTGTAGGGCCCTGAGAAGAAATGTTGAATCTTCAGGAATGTTGTGGGCTGTTTAATGAACAGAGTCATGTTTCAAAATCAAATGCTATAAACTCACATTCGAATAAATGATATTTAAAATAATTGCAATAAATGCTCAAAACTCATTACTTCTCACCTACTTGACTTTCACTGTCATCTACGCTTTTGGGTATCTCCTACCTGTCTACCTGTGTGCATCTCTTGTCTAACTTGTGTTCAGTGCATCGTGTTTCTACCTTGCCGCAGCCATGCGGGGAGTATTTACACTATTAAAAGTGGCAAACGCTACAAATCAGGGATTTTATTAGAAGGCCAATTGTTAACATTTACCAGCCCACTCTTGAGGCAGATGTCCCTTCTGACTGACAACACAGTGAGCTGTAAATCCTTGGACATTCTTTTTCCTGCTATTTGTCACCCAGTTCCTGTGCATCCAGATCTAAGCAAAATACAATCAGAAAGATTCTCCATCACTTCCTAAATGAAAAACAAAAGCACCAAAACTGCCACATAGGCTCCATTCTGTAAGTGACTATCATCTTGTGGGATAATCCACACCAGTAGAAACCTTTGTTCCCATGGGGAAGCGGAGACATCTCAGTAGAGCTAATTCGACCTTCTGGAACATTCCTTGTTTATCTTTCTTGGTGGTTCCAGCCTAATGGCTATTCTGCTTGTTGGGAGCTCTTCTGTAGCAACTTTGATGCAACACCCCATGCTGACCCCTGGAGGACCAGAGAGTCAGAAGTGCCTTTGGCTCCTGCTGCTTATTAGCGGGTTAGCTCCTTGAGTGCTAAGCATACGCCCTCCTGCTGGATAAATCCCTTGTTTTTTCCCCTTGGTTGCACTAAGTATTCTTTCATACAAGGGCAGTGTGCTAGGCACTGCTTTGTCTGGAAAACATGAAGTGTTTTTTTCCGCTAAAGCTCAGAGCCAGTCCAGCACAATATAAATTTAATGAGGTTGGAAAGAGCCCAGTAGACAGGTATATAATGGGAGATCTGTCCCTGGTCCATTGGAAAGTCAGAGCAGCTAATATTAAGGCCTCTACAATACCTGGTGTTCTTGCTATATTTTAAAATGATATTCATATATTCTTTTTTTTTTAAAGGAAGTCTTTTTTATTTTAAGAGAGAGGGTCAGTAAGAGAGAGAGAGAGAGAGAGAGAAGCAATTTTTATTTAGTTTTTCATGTGACTTTCGTTGCTCCGAGATATTGTTGTGTACGTGGTGCTGGGGTTTGAACTCAAGCACTTGCGCATGCTGGGCAAGCGCTGTAACCAATGAGCCACCACTCCAGCCCCTGATATTCATATACTCTTACAGAACAAACCAAAAACACCAGTAATGAAAAGTGGACTGTCACTGGATTTGGAGGTTAAATCCCATCTATCTATCCATCCATCCATCCATCCATCCATGCCATTCCATGATAATCCATTAAGCTACAAAATCTAGGATCAAGTCTGCCCTGACTCTTGGAGACCCCCATGCCTATGGGTAGACCAGGCTCTGGGGCAGAGTGTGAAGAAGGTGGAAGAGAGCTTCTCCACTACCAGCTCACTTCTTTTAGGGCACTGGTGGTTGTGGGTGATACCAAAGAACAAGTCTTTTTCGATGAGGAGTTTATTACCATAGAAGAACTTCTAATCTGAATTTTAAATCAACAACTATTGGTCACCCTGTCATATGCTATGACAAGTGAAGATGTAGATTTCATACTTCCTGTACATTACACTCCTTTTAGTCTTCAAAAAGAAAAAAAAAATGAGGAAATATAGAAGAAACCACTGATATAAATGCATAAGCTCTTCTAGGCCCTGACCTCCTTTCCCAGCTTCCTGGCTTCTCAGAAAGTAAAAATAAAACAGAGTCAAACCTGACCTCCTGAATAGCTCCAGGAATGTGCTTGCCCCTTACACCTGCTGTCCTATCATGTTTTGAGGGACACAGGATAGCCCAGCCTCTCCATCTCCTGCTGCTGAATCAGCGACTCTGCAGTATGCCCACTGAGTCTCAGAGAAAAACCCCAGCAGAAGTAGTCATTTCATGGAAGATCACGTTCCGCTAGTTGAGTCTCATGCTGTGTTGGTCCCATAGATGCAATTAGTTGCCCAACAGCAGAGAGCTTGTTCTGTTGTTGGCAGGTACGTTGGCACATTACCCATGGAACAGATGGCTGCTGATTCCACAAATTAGGTTTCCAGATGATTGTATAATAGTGTGTCAACCAGCCACTCCTGCCTTGCCCTTCTTGCCTCTTTGACAGATCGGAGTAAGTTTGGGTAAACGCACTGACCTCCCACCAATTAACCATTCCTCTGGGTGGGAACACAGTTGAGCAGGGTGTGAGGGAGGGCAGGGCAGTGTGCTCTTTGAAGCCATTTAATTAATCTATAAAGCGTGTCTCTTCTTGCCCTTTCCTTGAATCCCCATTCTGGCTTTCCCAAATGATCTTATGGACTCACCTGAAGGCACCTGGTCGCTCTTCAATTTGCCTTGATGGCCAGGTTGGGAGGGCTTCTCTGTTTCAGGCCTGGTTCATTTTGATGTGATGCAAATAAGAATCTTGCCCCACCTCTGAAGGGTGAGATAGGGGCCTCCTGTGGTAGTCAATTTTTTCTTGGCCCTGCACTCCTTTTTTTTTTGTTCTTCTTCTTTTTTTCAGGGCTGAGGACCGAGCTTGGAGCCTTGTGTGTACTAGGCAAGCGCTCTGCCACTGAGCTAAATTTCCAACCCCCCCTACACTCCTTTCTTGAAGGATTATCCCAGTCTAGGGTAGTTCTTCTACCATGCAGTCCCCTAACACCCAAATTGCAGTTGATCAAGAAGGAACCGATTCTGATTGGTCAGAAACCAATTAGATTTCCTCTCTTTGAAAATGAAGAGGTCAGGAAGCAGAACAGTATCAATTTACAGGCACCAGTGGGAGGAGAGTCTGCTTATTATTGAAAAGGCTCTTGGAATGGTCCAGGCTTCTGAATCTACCCTGTGAACTTCTCCTTGAGTCCCATTTCATCCAGATCTTTAGGATGAATTTCCCTTCCTTTAAATTTGTATGAATGGTTTCTGTGCAGCCAAAAGATTCCTCTCTTGATATTTTTCCTTACTCTACTTCCTTTCCCAAAGGAGATTACAGAAACCACATCACTACCTTGACTATACCTATCTCCTAAATCCTGAAATGTCAGATGCCTACCCAGGTACCAGGCAGAATATTACTGAGCCAGAACCATGTTCAAATTCACTTATGAATGGGGGTGGGATCTTATCTGAGCGCCCTCACCTGTATCCACCCACTAGTGAAGCTCATATTACACATGTCTCCAAACTGTCACACCAATGTTCTCTCCCCAGACAACAAAGTGATAGTGCTAAAGGGGCGGCTCTTTGTTTTGGACTTTCCCAGCCAGTGGCATTTGGCTCATCAAACAAATGGGGTTGGGTCCTACTTATATCTGTTGATTTTCTTGATTTTACAAGAAGATGGTTTAGAATAGTAAGAAGCAGTGCTTCTCATGACGGAAGTAACTCAGGATATGGTCACCAGCCAGGATGCATCTGGGTTCAGGGTCAGGGCCAGGCTTCGGTGGGAAACAGCTCCGGGAGGTAGGTTTAGAAGCCTGGCTAGCTGGAAGAGAGGCCAGTGCTTTTGATTTTACTTTGTCTGATTACTTTTGCTTATTTGTCTTTCCCAATTTTTAACAAATCTGTCTGCCAGGGTGTTGCCGGAAACCTTTGAACTTGGTCTTCATAAAATGGACGGTTAGCTCTGTGGGTCTGAAGAGAGAGAACTTCTGCATATGATGTGGAGGGAGAGCAGAAGTGTTGCTCATGTCTCTCATCTGAGTTCCCTCTAGACTTGGGATCTTTGAGGCCACACTGTGGTCAACTCAACCAGAGACTTCTGTGTTAACTTTTGGTGGTGGCCCGGATGTAGACCTCTGGGGAGCTGCTGACTGGCTGTGACAGGGACTCAGGGTGAAGCACTGTCTCTGCTGTCACTTTATATTGGGCTAAAGGCACACTAAGGGATAGTGACTATGGATAATGAGCCTGTCTCCTCCTCTAGCATGCTCCTTTGGAATGTTTGAAGT
Source organism: Aplodontia rufa (assembly GCA_004027875.1). Lineage (NCBI taxonomy): Eukaryota > Metazoa > Chordata > Mammalia > Rodentia > Aplodontiidae > Aplodontia > Aplodontia rufa. The sequence continues at coordinate 7,374 of PVKS010032012.1, forward strand.
CTGTTACACACTTGGTGACCTGTCCCTGATAGTGAAGTCATTGTCTGGTGTGTGCTAGACCAGATGGATCATCCCCTTTGGCCAGCAATGTATGAATCTGTGGCTTAGATGAGGCAACGCAAGGAGGTCTGCCTAGGGAAGAGGCCAAGAAAACTGCAACAAGATCATTTCTGGATGTGTCTGGTTTTAGAACAACCAGCAGCCTCATGCCATCAGGCCGGTGCCCCATGACTCAAGGTTAGCTGTCTTCAGCGGGAATCGACTCTTTTCCCACGGTCTGTGATCATTTATCTTCTGTAGCTTCTTGCTGATCTGTTGTTTTCTTTCTTGAAATCCCTAGGAGGTTATAACCAGGTGAGTACAAAATGTAAATAATTCTAACCTTGGAACATAGTAAGACTGAGCCTCAGCCAATGGCCATGTCATAGGCTGCCATGGATGGAAAGCAGGCTTCTCTGTGCTTCAAGGAGTGGGACTGTCTCTGGCTGGGGCAGGTGCTTGCCCTGCTCTGCTTCTTGGGTGAGCAACTGCCCTTGGCCTTTCATGCGTAGGAGTGTCGTTTGGTCTCAAACCCGTAACTCTTTGGAATGCTGGCAATTTAAAAGTTTTCTCTTCGACTGCTAGAGTAGCTAAACCTTAATGGCATGACTGAAAACAAATTACAGCCACGGCTACAATACATCAAAGGACAAATAAATCATGAAGAGTGCGGTGAGTGCAAAGAGAGATGGCTTCACAGGGAAGTGTTGAGCCTGGCCTTCCCTATCAACAGTCCTTTTCAAGCTGTGCGGTGCAAATTCAAGACCTACGCCGTGTTGAGATCTCGGAGTCCACGTTAGGCCAGTCAGGCAATGTCTCTCTGGTGTTTGCTTTATGAAGGCTTGAGATTACGAGCTGAGTGTGGAGAGAAAGAAAGACCTCTGAAGACCTGGCTCTTGTATAAACAGAATTTGCAATCTCACTGGGAGGCATCCTGCGGTGTTCTGAAATCAGAAACTCCACAGTACCAATAGCATAAGGGGTCTGAGGGAGAGAAGGAACTGAACAGGGCAGTAATCCATCTGTCTTGGCTGGGACATTTGGTGAACACATTTTGAGTTAAGGTACATCCACGCAAGTCCTGGATCTAGCCAAGTGGATGTAAATGTCAGGATGGTCTTTGGTTTGCTTAGCTTAAATGCCAGAAGTGGTTTGGTAGATCTTCTATCAATATCACTGGGAACTTTTACCCTTGGGATTGTTACCTAGAGCCTGGTGTTCCTTAATCACCCCCTTGCTTTCTCTTTGAAGTCTTGAGAGGTGAGAATTTATTCTTTGCCTTACTGTGATTGTATAGTACTGTTACATAGCAATAAATCATTGGCACCCTTTCACTAATGATATGTGTGAAGTTAGTGTTCTTTTAGGGTGTAAGGGTAATCATATATCTGGATGTATGAAAATGAGAAAGTATATATATGATTGGGAAGCAGGTACATATGTATACTTACTGGCATTCTCGGTATCAGAGGGCATAACAGGCCAGTGACCCCCATAAAATGGTAATGCTTTGATTTTTCAGTGCTGGTCCTCATGAGGCTGTTTGTTCCAGGTAACTCACACCATAGGAGCACCGGCCTGTTGATTCTGGCCTCAAGAGTCAAGCACAGACTCCTAGGAGGTTCCTTTTATTTAACCAAACTGAATAACAAGCTTTGACATTTTTTCAAGTACCCTTTCATTAAAACAGCTAACTACATGCATTTCCTAAAACATTGTCGACTTTTAGAAATGGCTGAATTGGTGAGCATTAATTAAGGCAACAATCGTGAACCTGTGGGCCTGTGGTGGGTGTGTTTAACAAATCTTGGCCCATTGGTAGGGATACCAATGAAATGTGAAAGATAGAAATCAGGGTTGAGTCAAAGGATGTTCTATATCCTATAATGGGTACAGAGTTTTTATCCAGAAGAGGTAGAATAGGCCAAAGATGAGAGTAACCTGAAGATCAATAAGGAATGAAGATCAATAAGATGATGAGGCAAATGAAGATTGGAAGCATATGATTGTAACACCTCTAAATGAGAGACGATAATCTCTGCTCACTGTCTCCTCCCAGATAAAACATTCCTGGGGACCAAGCTGGAGACAGAATGATGGGTTGATTTAATTCAGCATAGGAGGCCCTTTGTAAGGCTGACAGCAGCTCTCTTCATTAAGGTGATGTGTGATATTATGTATGACCTTGTCTAAGACAATTAAGAACCTAAAATAAATGGAGTGGCTCTGGCTCAGTTGACCGCCAGCTCAATAAGGACCTGCCAAGTTTATGTGACTTCCACTGCATTAGAAGCCTAGAGACTAGACTAAAGGAGAGGTTGGTCCCACTGCATTCTCCCCAGAACAGATTGTTTCTGGAATGATCTCTCACAGAGATGCTACATGAGTGTCACTGACTTTACAACTTTGGGAAGTAACACTCAAACATTTATTTTTACCATGCTGTAGAGTAATCAGACAGGATTCACTTATTATCTTGCTGAGATTCACAATAAACCTATGATTTATCATAATCACCAAATGGCAAATGGGAAAACTGAGGCTCAGACAGGGTAATTGGTTGAGGCAGAAGTTCCAGGTCATAGATACAAGCTCTCTGGCTTCAGGACTGTTACTTCCACTACACCATGCTGCTTCTCTGAGCTGCAACAAGCCCGCAGGCTGGTGGCCAAGGCTGAGGATTCTGAAAGCTTCCACCCAGAGGGAGCTTTTAAAGAAACCGGAGATGCTTGGCCTGAAAAAAGAGATACTTTCAGAGGGCCCCGGGAGCTGTCATCATGTATTTGAAACCTGTCATACGGAGTAGGGAGGAGACTTCTTCCTGGCTCCAGAGGGCAGAATTAGGACTAATTGATTGGATTTATGCATGAAGCCAGAGGATGAATGCAAAACCATGTCCACAAGAAAGTGTTGAGTGTTGGTATTGCAAATTGTTTTGTTTTTGTTTTGTAGCAGGGATTGAACCCAGGGGCTCTGTAGTACTGAATCAAGTCCCCAGCCCTTTTTCATATTTTATTTTGAGACAGAGTCTCACTAAGTAGCTTAGGGCTTTGCTAAATTGCTGGGATTGGCTTTGAACTCTTGATCATTCTGTCTCAGCCTCCTGAGTTGCTGGGATTACAGGCGTGAGCCACCGTGCCCAGCTGGAGCTGCAGATTGGGTCCACACAAGCCAACAAAGCAATGACCTGAGAGCGGCAGGCGAGCCTGGGGAATTGAGAGCCAACGTGGCATCGACCCTGGCGAGAGGGAGGGTCATCAGCACAAATGTCTGCAGCTGGATTTTCCCTGCTTTTTGTGGGCATGTGCAGCCAGTCTACACCCACCCCTGCATAGGTTCTGATTTTGCTCCTAGAGGATTCCTCTCACTGAGGGGCTTTGTCCTGGAGAGTAGACCTAGCTGGTCAGTTTTGAAGTTCGTAATTCAGAGCCCAGGGCAAATCCTGGGGCAGATCCTGGGGCAGATCCCTTCCTCTCATTGGCTGGGTGGAGCAGAGTCCTCCGGGTGCCGCTGGGCAGCTCTCAGACAGGCCTTAACTGCTTGCCATCTGTTGCTGTTTTAGCTTCTCCTGTTCTGGGTCTGGACGTGCCTGGGCCTTCACTTAGGCCCCTCATGGGTCCTGACAGCACTCAGAGCTTATAGCTCTTGATGATTTATCCCAACCTGCTTGTATTTGGAGCTCCTGGAAACTCCATCAAACAATATTGTGATAAACGTTGTCAAGTTCATATCCCAGATTTCTTGTCTTGCTACCGAGTAGCACTTTTAGGTGGGGCTTTCGGAAGATCAAAAACCCATGCAGCCACCCCTGCTGCTTTCTCACGCCAAATATGCTTCTCTGGCTGCTACTGTTGGTGAATTCAACTCCTCTTCTCACAATCTGGCTAGTGCTAGGAATGTGTAGGGGTTTTTTTTTTTATTGAATCCAATTGTCTCTTGGAAACTATCATTGGCATATCATAAAACACGAAGCTTCTGTGAATGGGTTTGGAATTACAAAATAAGTTAATCTCTGCTAGAACAAAATTCAGCAAACAGAAAACTACATCATCTCTGCAGAACATAACCTAGGAAACAGAAAGCTGCAGATCAGAACACAGATAGAGGTGTTTTTTCACAGTGAGCTGTAGACCTGGGCCTATGAAGATATGCCCTGGCTCCACACTTTGCGTTTTTCACCCCAGTGGAGAGCAGTTCTCACAGTTGGGTGTCAGGCTCAGTAATCTGTCAGTTTTGCCTGACTAAAGTCAGATTGTTGATTGATGCCAAATCTTGCTCAATTAAAAGTTCATTTTTCTTTTGGCGGCTGGCAAATGCAACATTGATTATAGGTTATTAGCATCTGCCCTCTTAGATTTATTTCAGATGTGCTAGGAGCATTTGCCTGCATACCAACCACAGCAGCAGTGACCACGGCTCGCAAACGCCTTTCCATTTTGGGCCCAAGGACACCTGCTAGTACGTCTGACCGCAGACAGGGATTTGCTCCATCAGGCCTTTCCTAGCAAGATCAAAAGGAAAAAAGGAGAAATTTCCACACTTCATCTCCAAGTTAAGAGAAATGTGAATTTTAAAAATAATATTCAGACTCTATTTACTTGTCTATTCATTTGTTTATTCTTTCTTCCATTGCATAAGCATTTTTGAGTGTGGACTTGTGGGAGAAATTTTAAAAGTGCAGAGACTGGAGAAGAGACAAAGTAGCCCCAGCAGAGTGGGAACCTGTGTCCCTCTTCTCACCACCCCTTCCTCTAGAGTGTTCTGAGGAGAGAGACGCCTGCAGCCCTGCACCCTAAGAGACTTTCAGTTTTCACTTCTGTCTGCCACTGTGGGAGGTCTCTATGGCATACATGACCCCCAAGCCCTTAAAGACACATGGGGGACCTCCACTAACACCCAGATGTCACTGCAATGCCAGTTGCTGCTATTCCCTGCAGGCTAAGGCCCCAGAAGCTCCCAGGCAGATGAGGTCCGTGACCCAGGGCCACCCTGCTGTCTCCTTTGTGCTTCTGCCTCTGCTTCCACACTGGCCCCCCAGGTCTCCACCGTGACCCGGTGTGTTCATTTCCTGTGGCTGCTGGATCAAATTACCATGTATACTCAGTGGTTTAATATAACACAGATTTATTATCTTATAGTTTTGGAGCTCAGAAGTCTCACTGGTCTAAAATCTCGATTGGGCAGGGCTATATTCCTTCTGGAGGTCTGGGGGCAGAAGCCATGTCGTGGCCTTCTCCAGTTTCCCGGAACACTTGCGCTCCTTGGCTCATGGTCCTGTTCTCCACATCAAAGCCAGCAGCATAGATCCTCAGCTTTTGCTGCCACATCAGGCTGATTTGGATCCTCCTGCCTCCATTTTAAAAGGACCCTGCCGCCAGGTATGGTGGCATTCGCCTGTAATCCCAGCTTCAGCTGGGGAGGCTGAAGCAGGAGGATGGCAAATTCAAAGTCAGCCTCAGCCATTTAGCAAGGCCCCAAGCAACTTAGCAAGACTCTCTCAAAATAAAAAACAAAACAGGCTGGTGATGTGGTTCAATGGTTAAGTGCCCCTGGGTTCAATCCCTGGTTCAAATAAGTAAATCCCTGTGATTTTTCTGGTACACTGGACTCCCTTGTATAGTCCAGGGTAATCTCCACATCTCAAAGTCCTTAACTCAACCACACTGACAAAATCCCTTTGCTATGTAAAGTATCACTCACAGGTTCTGTATAACTAGTATGTGGACATCTTTGGTGAAGGGTGTGGGGCATTATTCCATCTGCCATGCCCTCACTCTCCTGAGACCAAGGTGGGGGAAGCCCTCAACTCCAGCTCTGCTCCAGCGAGCCTGGTCTGTATCAAAATGACAGTAATGAGAGCTAACATTTAATGAGTGCTTGCTACAAAAATCCCAGGCCACATAAGAGCTTTAGATGCATTTTCTCATTTATTTCCTCTCCAAGATTTTAGGAAGCTGAGGATGTGAAGGCATGAAGGTTAAATAGCTTGCTCAATATAATCAAACTCGGAGGGCTCAGAGCTGGCAGCCTGACTCCAACGATGCGGCTTTCCTGGAAAAGAAGGTGGGCTAGGGAAGCAGGGGGCAGACAGATCAAGAGCTATTCCCAAATGCTGCCTGCAGCAGCAGCACTTGAAATATCTCACATAAAAGGCAGGACATAAAATTTCTCAAGCATCTTTGTGGCCAGTGTCAATTAAACACCATCGCTCTAGGAGGCTGTTAATCAGAAATTTCTGTTTGAACAAAATAATGCTGCAGAAGCAAGCATAGCTTCTTGACAAGTTGCAGTTACCGTCATGCTTATTAGTGGCCATTCTCCCCACCTTTCCCCTTTGTGGTTTGCTCCAGTTCTGCTGCAAAAATATCTCGAGTGCTTTTTCTAACCACAGTCCCCAGATGGGTCTCTCATCTTGTGGCTTATGATTAGCAGAGATGTTCCTGTGGGTCTTCAGGAGTCCAATTTTCTTGTTGGAGAAGAGCTACAAGTCTTTACAGGAATTCTCTTCTGATAATCCATCTGACTGCCGTGTGAAAGATCGGCCTGGAGATCAGAGTTTAGGGGAATGAAAAGATTTCACAACACTTGCCCTAAAGAACACGAGCCCATGGAGAATCCAAGAAATGAAAATAAAATGCCTAGTTTGATTCCAAGGCCAATGAGACAAGTCTGGTACGTGGTTTGGTGTGAAATAATGTTCTTAATCCTCAGCTCACGAGAGCGGGTAGCTCTAATGAACGTGGTCAGGTTTGGAGCACAGTCTTCCTGGCCCCTGGACTGATATTCAGGGCTGCTTTCAGGCACAGTAAATACTGATCCTGTCAGATGGCATTTGGCTGTTCACATGTCTTGTTTAAGAGAGAAATGTCAGGGATTCCTCTCTCCCTGTTGTGAACTATGAGGAGACATACACATACCAATGTGTTGCCCACTTCCCCAACGACTGTGTGTGGAGCTGCAGATAAAGACTAATATCTTCAGAGTTCTCATATCCCGATTGGGTTTGTGTCAAATCCAAGTGAAGCCGCCGTACTCTCAGCTTCCCATGTGCCATCAATAGCACAGCCTGTTTTGAACCAGAAGCAATTTCTGTTCTGACATGTCTCTGTTATTAAAAAGTTAAGAAAAGTAGAGAGGGGAATACAAAGATTAGATTTTTCAAAGATGAAATTACAAAGTTAATGGCTCTGAGCTGTCTGTTTGGAGAGGTAAGGAAATTTGCAATGACTTTTATGAGATATCAGAAATCTACAGAAAAGATCAACCATGAGGAGGAAGAGAAAGAAAAAAAGATAAAAGAACACTTCTGCTTGGTGGATATTGTAGAGATTACAGGGACAAAAGATATTTATCAATTAGAAGGAATCAAGTATTAGGGTTACTTGATAGAGTTACAAGTTCAAAGGACATGGCTGGGGGTGATAATGTCACACTTTCATAGCAACACACTCATAAATAGCAGGTTACTAGGGAACTCGGACAAGTGACTGAACATGTGTGTGTCGGCGGGGGGCACAGTGGGACTTGTATTCACTCAGGGTAAAAGGATCTTTGGGGAAGGCTGCTTAAGAGCTCAGTGTTGACCAGGTGAAAGAAGATAATGGCTTGGACAGCAATGGCAGGGGATGGAAGGAAATGGATGGATTTAAGATATATTTAGAAAATAAAAGTACTTGTAGATGGATCACATGGAGAGGGTGAGAGGAGGAGGTGTTGAGGATGATGCCAGCATAGCTAGTTAGAAGATGGTGTCACTCCTGGGCTTGAGGGTACTGGATCAGGGCTGGGATGTCAATCACTTCAAGTTGTCTGAGGGAGTCTGTGGAGTAAGCATGGCTACTCAGAGCCTCAGTGAGATGACAACTGGAAACTGTCCCTTGGGTTTAGCACCATGGAGATCGCTGGTGGCCCATTGTGTGAGTTGTTTTGGTGGAACCAAGAGTCAGACTGGAGTGGGCTGAGCACTGGTAAGAGGTGGTGAATCTAGCCAGTGGGCCTGGGCAACTCTGCTGGGAAGTTTGGCTGCGTGGAGGAGGAGAGAATTAGGATGCGAGGTGTAGGTGGAGAGAGGGGCGAGGAAGGGTACTTTCTGTTTTAACTGAGAGAGCACTTAATGGGAAAAATCAGTGGAAACACAGAGGCTGCATGTACAAAAGAGAAAGGATCAGGGAAAATAAAGATTTCTGAGAAGGAGGGGGAGATGGTATCCAAAACCAGGTAAAAGAACTTGCCTTAGGTTGCTTTAGATTGAACTTCCTTATCAGGTTAGAAGGAACGGAAGAGAAAAGTGAGACAAGGCGGATGGAATCACAGTTTTGAATGGGTGATGCTGAAGTACTTTCCAGATGGTGCTTTCTATTGTCTCTAGGATAGGAAATGTCATAGAGATGTCTGCTGAGAGTAAGGACTGAGTGTGAGTGGATAGGAGGATGTATGTGCATGCACACATGTGTGTACTAGCATGTGCAAATGGGCATGATCATCTAGTGTTTTGAAGAAAGTCTAGGAGATTTGAAATAATCTAGTATTATACAGGACGTTCAAAACAACAGGGCTGGAAGGAGCCAGTCCCAATCCAGTGCCAGGCTTACAGGTGGGACATCAGCATCTACTGAAGAGAGCCAGAGGAGGTTGGGGCCCCTTGAGCGTGATTTCCAGCTTTCCCCCTGTACCCCATCTGATCCACAGGTGGGGGGAGAAAAACCTAAAGATGTACTTCAAAGCTTACTGTGGTATTTATAGGGTTGCAGATGAAAATAGGAAGTGTGGCTGTGGCTCAAGTGTGAAACTGATCACCCAGAAATCGATCTATCTGTGCTTCTCTTAAAAGCTGATCTGAGGAGACTTCCTTGCTAAGATGTGAACACATGGGTGAGTGGAGTCAATGTTTTCAGAATGCAGGTTGAAGGGATGAGACTTGGATTGAGAAGGCAGGTTCACTTCTGCAGGGTTGAGTGCTGTTTCTAATCATGCAAGCTACCTGTTTGAGGATAGTTCCATAAATTACTATTTGGAAGAACCCAATTCCCCTGAACTCATGCTTCCATGAAGAATGTCAGCTCTACTCCTAGGAGGAACCAGCATGAAGTGACCCTTCCTCTTTCTGCTGCTTCTAAGGTAAAACATTAGGAGGCTGCTTGGCTCAGGTCCTGTGTCACTCATTGGTCTCTACTGGCTGCAAAGCTAGTATTTTGGTCCCAATTTTTCCTGTATCTAGTTGGCTCAGATCAACTGACTTATCACCCTCTCTCAAACCAACCCAGCCACTGGTCAAGGATTTGTTCACCTCAGACTCCAGGCCTGGGTTTTCATACATCATCCCATTTCATCTCAAAACAACCTTCAAGACCAGTCTTTAAAATGCGCGTTTACTTATCTCATGGAATTTTTATAACAACCTTATAGGATCAATCTATATTATTGTTTTTATAAGTTTTATTCCTCTTTTCTTTTACTAATTGGTGCTTTATAATGATACAAAATAGTGGGATACATTGTGACATATTTATACATGCACATAACATAATCAGGTCAATTTCATTTCCCAATACCTCCCCTGGTACTTACAAGGCCAAGTCTCCAGTGCAGGTGTGGGATTTGGTGTGTCTGGAATACTTCATTGGCGGTTGTGGTTAAATTTATAGTCCTGTTTCCTGCCTGAATGGTGTTTCCTCTCTCTCCCTCTCTTTCTCTGTCTCTCTTCCAAGCCCTTCATGCACCATCTCAAACCCTTATCAGAGGCAATTACAGAGTACAAGACAATGGTCATAATCCTGCTCACTCAGGAGTTAAGACCCCTCTGCTTTCTGTGCCCATCCCATTCCAGCCTTTCTCTCTGCCTTAGGAGGTAAGCTTGCCCTTCCTTCCTTCCTTCCTTCTTCTCTCTATCTCTCTTTTCTTTTTCAGAACATGGTAGCTAATAAGGCCAGGAGGATCCACAAAAGCAACTTGAAGACACAGTGGCTGCTTTTGCTGAGCTGGATGTCAGAACTTTGCACACATAAGAGATAGATATATTTTCCGCCCACACAATTCCTTTGAAGGTTTTATTCCATTTGCAGATAAATCAGTTATTGAGGAATAGAGACTGCAGCTGGGTGCAGTGGCACACATCTGTAATCCCAGGTACTCAAGAGGCTGAAGCAGAGACTCACAAGTTTGAGGTCAGTCTGGGCAATTTAGTGAGAACCTGTCTGAAAAAGTTCAAAAGGGCTGAAGATGTAGTTCAGTGGTAAAGTGCCCCTGGGTTCAATCTTCAGTACAAAGAAAAAAAGAGAGAGAGAGAGAGATTAGAACCCAAATTTGAGGTTTTGGATCAGTATAAATCAGGCCCTAAATGCCCCCATATCTCCTCACCTTCCCCTTTCCAGTTACTGCTAAGCCCTGGAGAAATATTCAGGCTCAGCACATCAGGAGCTAAGGCAGATTTGGAGCCTGCTTGGCTCAGGGCCACTGAGATCTGGATTCACTAAGGCTTCCTTTCCTTCTGCAGTCTTCCATGTAACTTTCCAATTTGAATTTATTTAAATTGTCACCAAATTGTACAGCCTTGCTTCAAACCATTTGTTCCTTTGTGAAATGAACAGAGTTTTCTTAAGATGTAAATGATTATGCAAATCGTGGCTTCCTACCACCATTCCCTCCTTCCTAAACCCAATCCCTTCCCTCCAGCTCCCCGTCCCCCACACTGTGGTTCAGAGGCTGCAGAGTAGTTGCTGAGGAGCAGGAATCTGGTGCCAAACTTGACCAAGACAAGGGCTTATTGAGCACTTACTCTGGGCCAGGAACTGTGCCAAGCTTATTATATTCATTATCTCATTCCTTCTGGACACTTTTAGGGCTAGACGTTGTTAATATTCTTATTAAATAATGAGCTCAAGGATACTTAGCTCCTAGTGGGACCAGGGCTCAGGAGCACTGTGCTTTCCAGTAAGAGGTCTCCTTAGGATAATACAGACAATGGGAGGGAGGGTAGAAGGGCAAAAGAGAGAGGGTGGGATGCCCTAGAGAGAAGAGGCTTAAGACCCAGCATCATGTCCTGGGCAGTGGAAAGGTCAGAGACTGGGTTCGAATGCTTCTGGCATTTAGGACTGTGCCACCACAGGCTAGGTTTTCAAACTAGTTCACCCATTCATTCCTCATCTATCAAAGGATGATAATAATTCGCAATAATTTTTCCTTCTTAATTTACTTCTCATACCAGATCCCTTATTTCTGGGCTATATATGAGTGTTTGGCACTTGAGAAGTGCTACCAAAATGACAGATATCATTTGCAATTCACTCATTCATTGGACAAATATTCATTGAGCGACTACTCAGTTATTGTGTTGATTTTGCCCCGTAGGCACAGTGCCTAGGGCTTAAGAGCTGTCAAGGACCTACCAGAATGTTTGAAACCTAAAATTAAATTAACTCCAAGATAGGAAGCAAAATTTAATAAATGCTTAATTGAGTGTCTACTAAACTCTCTTTAGATCAACCAGTCAACTGCTGGCAGTTCAGCTTCTTTATAATTATATATAAGTAATGCATATAATAGAGTTTACACCTTAAGAACAAAGTGAAGAATTTAACATGCGAATGGTTCTTTCTTAAAAAGATAAAACCATGACTGTCATATAAATGTACAAAGTAAAAATGTGTCAGCTGTTTTACTTATCTTATTAATTAATGAGGAAATCAGTCAGATGTTACAACTAGTTCAAAGAAAATTCAAGGAGCAGAGACATATGTAGGTCATGAAATGAATTTACAAATAAATGCCAAACTGACTTTTTCCATAATAGGGGGTAGGGATCAATTGTTTCTCCACCAGTCAGAATTAGTTTGCATGTTTATAGACAAAAATTATTTGCATTGTAATCATTTTATAAAGTTCAGTTATAAAGGTTTAAATCACATAGAATCAGATTAGCCAAAGTGGTATGGTCTGGACATCAGTTTTCTAATGAAAATATCCAGAAATCTTTTTGGTACATTTCAGTCTTTTGCAGATTTTTGTTTTGGCTTGTTTGTTTGCTTGCTTGGTTTTGGATAGTCTCCCACCTCTTATGATTATATAACTCAAGAAAGATAATTGTTTTATTAAAGAGTTATTGTACAATCACAAATGCATATAAAGTAACAGTATGATATGTATTTGTTCCTAAACCAGAGTTATCCCCATATCACCCATCCTCCAGACTCTTGATTCTTCTATATTTTGCCCCTACTACCAATATAAATGTTTAGATTGTGAATTTTCCAGAATTAAATGATTGCATGAATATTATTTGGATTCTTGGGTTGGGAGGGTTAAAGAGTATGCTACATTGATGATTGTCTCCCTAGATCCCTCCCTATCTTTCCTCCATCCCCCTACATGTCTATGGTTCCCCTAGATTATGTGTTGCTATGCATTTGCTCAGTTTAATACAGGAATTTGACAACTAAGAAAGATAATTCTTAATCACAAAATTAAGACTGATTTCAACTAGGTTTGGCCTGGTTGATTATAGAAGGGCAACAAGAGTGGCAGTTAACATATGGTGTTCCTTAAATTTGCAAATCTTAAGTCATGATATTGAGCAACTAATTACTAATGTCACAAAATGAACTTCTGCTTGGGAGTTCAATAAGGATTCCAACACCTCTTGTATTTATTATTTTAAGATTAGAAAAGCAATCCCAGGAAACTACTAAATTTCACCTGCAGTACCTATGAATTTGGGTGAATTCCTCTCTTTTTAAGGTCTGCAAATATTCTAAATGCCCTGGTCTGTTAGGAAACAACCTTCACAGCCACCTGAAAGGCTGGGACGAGGTCTGCCAGGAACCAGCCCAGCTCTCCTGGGAAGGCTTGGTAGGCATCATTCCATCAAGCCAACCTTTGTTTCCCAAAGAAAAGCAGTGGTCCTAGCTGATCAAATGCCCACCCTTCTCAGATTCGACCCTGCAGATAAGGCTGATTGCAGATCAATTTGTCTAATCATATCCTCGTGAAAGGAGAACCAAAATCATGCAAATAACTATATTTCTGTGAAGTACTGAGACTGAATTTTGAGAACACAAGTCAAATGCTTCATTTTGGTTTACAAAAGCAGAGTTCTCTAAATTTCTGTGAGTTATAGAAGTGAAAGAAAAAAGAGAAATGGCTTTCTCATAGATCCAGAAAACGGAACACTAAAACAAAATTAATAATATTCCAGATGACCACAATACTATTACCCACGGCAGTTATCCAGTCTTTAATTAATTCTGGTTCATCTTCATTTTGGTTTAGCAGTTTTATCAAGCAGTCTCTACTAAAAAGAATTCTGGCAAGCTTGGCTCAGCCACTGGTACAGACTGAGAGATGTCTAAGAGATGTCACCTCTGAAGTGTGTACCTTCAATTCTATTCTTTGAAATGTCAATATTTTGAAGTTTAGGTTGAATGTACCTTGTCCAGAATTCTTGGGACCAGGTATGTTTCATATTTTGCATTTTAGAATATTTACATATACATAATTTGATATCTTGGGGCTAGGACCCAGATCTAACCATGATATTCATTTATATTTCATATACACCTTACATATGCAGACTAAAGGTCATTTTATACACTATTTCTAGTACATCTGCATTTTCATTGTGACTTGAACCATGAGGTCAGGTGTGGCAATTTCTACTTGTGACATCATGTTGGTGCTCAAAAAGTCTTGGATTTTGTAGCATGTTAGGTTTTGGATTTTTGGATTAGGAAATTCAACCTATACATACCATGAGGGTCCTTATCCATGAGGCTTTGACTGAGTCTCTTCATTTAAGACATAAACTCTAGGTTGTGTCTTATAGCATCATCTCAGAGATGCATTAGAATAAAACAAAAGTCATCTGTAGACAACAAAGTCTTCCTGCTGTGGTTTAATTTTGAAATGTGAAAGGTCTTATGACATGTAAAGCCAGTGAAAAACTTGGGCAAAACATCTCTAAAGATCTCGATCAAACATTCACAAAGACATCAGTGAATGCTACATTTGTTTTCTACAAGGGTACAAATATAATTTACAAAGGAAAGAAATATCTTGAGGTACAACATAATAAACCTGAAATATGTTATACACAATACACCAAGAATATACCAAGACTATCAAGAAAACAACTCAATAACTTCATGGGTTAAGTCTGATAGATATTCCTAATTGAGAGCCAACGGCCTAGATGCCTCTAGCTTCTAATGAAAGAAGTAAGGTTTTGGCTAAGTAAGCATTTCAAATAATAATTGAATTTATGACTGATAACACCATACTGCTACTGACTAATATCATCAGCCAAAGAATCGCCAGGACACAAATACAGAAAAACTTGAAAGGACCTATAGCTTATAAGTTTTGATCAGTGCCTCCCTGAAGTACAAATGTATTGGAGAAGGTAAGAACACTGACAAATCCCTGGGGACTTCCCACAAAGCATACAATTTTTGAAGTATTTATCTCACTTCTACAAATTTAACTCAGGGCAGGCTGTGTCTATTCTGACAGCTCTTCCCATGAAACTCTACATGAGCCACAGATCAAGCAAACTGAATTACTTCTAGTACTTCTCTGTTTATAACATAAAAGGAAAAAACAAATGTGATTTTTTTTCTCCAGGCAGTTTCTGGAAAATCTCAAAGATTATTTTAGAAGTGTAAAAAGTATCCTAAAATTTTTATTTTATTTTCTGTATATTTGGATTCTCATTCGGGAAGACAAAATTAAAACAAAATGCCTGAAAGATAATATTTGATTACTTATTTAATCAGAGTGACAATAAAATTTAAAAATATACATCAAAGTTGTAATCCCAGCGACTCAGGAGGCTGAGACAGGAGGATCACAAGTTCAAAGTCAGTCTTAACAACTTAGCAAGGCCTTAAGCAACTAGTGAGACCATGTCTCAAAACAAAAAATAAAAAGGTCTGGAGATGTGGCTCAGTGGTTAAGCACCTTTGGGTTCAATCACCGATACCAAAAAGCAAGGCAAAGCAAAACAAAACAATTTATATATACATCAATGCCAATGTAATTGGAAAGTATCTTACATCTTTCATAAATGAGGAAACTTTGTTTTTTCTTCCCTTAAAAAATCAAGGTCATAATGAAGTCAACATAAAACATAGAAAATTAATCTAAGACACATGATCTTTTCTCTGTTGGCAAAAAAAACGGTTTAATTCTATAAAGTAAGTATTCTAAAGAATAACCATCTTCACATTGTAAAACAAATAAAAAGCATTTACTAAAAAAGTGAAGAAGCAAACTCGTCAACATAAAATGAACTTTGCTGAGATTTTAACAACTCTCTTTCAGACTGAGGTATTACCTCCAAAGGCAAGTAGAACTCACATTCCAAGACTTGTCTTCCATTAAACTTTTTTTTTTTTTAATTTTTTATTTTGAGCAAACTTACAAGATTTTAACAAAATAATATAAAATGTGTATAAAATATGCATATATTCTGGATTTTGCAATTATCCCCAGGAGTGCCCCCCCAATTACCCTCCCTTATCCCTCCCTTCCCCTT
>PVKS010032013.1:0-22941 GCA_004027875.1 Aplodontia rufa
TGTGGGAACTCTTTTGAAGTTCTTCCCAGTCCTTCTAAAATTCAAAGAAAATATTTTAAAGCCATCCATCCAAATTAGTATGCATATATACTTGATTTTTTAGTCACCGAATCCCACTCTATGGCTAATTTGGGTTTTTGTTTTTGTTTTGTTTTGTTTTTTGTGTGTGTGTGTGATTTCAGAATTGCAGTTACATTATACTAGGTCATGCCAAAGTATAAAAATCATTTTGGATAAAATGTTGAATGGTTTCAAACTTCATAGATTTAGGCATGTGTTTCTAATGGACTCTTCTACCTCATCCTGTTTCATCTAACTCTTAAATAGCATTTAAGTGTGATCACATGCAGTGTATTTTAGGATATGTAATACATACAGTACTTTTCAGCCCACTCCCACTGTCCCTTATAACCAAATGCCAGCTTCACAGAGTTCCATATCCTTAGTATGGTATACAAGACCCCAAGGACACTTCTAGTTTTATATCTGGTCACTGAACACTTTATACTTTATAGTACCTGCAGTTCCTTATTCTTACGCCCAGTAGTGAGGTGCAGCTTTCCTTTTTATGAGAATGCACCAAAAAGTCTCACTCTTTCAAAATGCCCTACCAAAAAATAGTTACATTGTTTGAAAAAAAGTATCATTTTTTATATCTTCTTCTGAAAAATTCACACTGCATATCAGCAAACAGTTTCCAAATATATATATACCTCCATACCATGAGGAACATGCATCTTATTGGACTATATATTCCCAAGGATTTACTATAGTGAGCATAATTTTCAAAGAATGATTGTTAAAGTAATTAATAATATTACTTCCAAATTAACTAATTGATTAACCACTTCCTCATTTTGTTTCAATTTGGCTTGAGAATATATATGATTTATTCAGTAAGTTGGCTGACATGTTAAAGACTTTGAAATTCTTAAGATGAAAAGCAGTATAAAACAGGCTAGTAGATGAAAACAAGCATTTATCCTACAAATTTACTCTAGTTCTTTTGATAAATTCCAGTTTCACAGAAATAATGTGAGTTTTTTATATGAATAAAACTCTAAGCCTATGAAGTATATAAAATATTTTTTCATATCTATGAAAATATTTTTGCCATAAATTCAGTTTTCTTTGTGCACATATTATATTCTTTCAGATCCTCAGTAGGAATCTTGCTGTGCCATTGCTAAAATCTTTTTTTTTTTTTTTTTTTTTAAAGAAAGAGGGACAGTGAGAGAGACAGAGAAAGAGAGAAAAAACTTTATTTAGTTTTTCACATGGCCTTAGTTGCTCCAACACTCAGTTGTGTACGTGGTGCTGGGGTTTGAACCCGGGTCCTCGTGCTTGCCAGGCAAGCGCCGAAACTGCCGAGCCACCGCTCCAGCCCGCCATTGCTAAAATCTTGAAGATTTATTGTTCTTTATCATCAATTTGGTAAATTGAGAATAATTAATTACTAAAAATTGGTTGAGGTTAAAAAACTCTTAGCCTTTTCATTCTGTCAATTTATACATTTACAAAGGTTATGATTAAGATTTTAGCATGTGCAAAGAGCTATAGTAACTGCACTAACCAATAATTTATGTAATTTATGAGCTTGAGTTAGGCATTGAATTTAGTGACTATAAAGGGAAAATAAAACTTCAGAGAAATATTGTAAATGGTCTGTTCATAGTCTGTATAAATCAGCCAGGTATAAAGCATTATAAATATTTAAACTTATATAATGTAATTGGCTCTATTATTTAAAAGCATGATCATAAAATTGGGAAGTTTTCTTGAATTTGCACATGAACTCTAAAATACTTATAATTATTCAGTTAAAGTTGGAAAGCAAATAATGAAGCAACTACCATAAATTTCACCATTAAAAGATAATCAAAGTTTTCATTTAGATGCTTAATTTTACAACAGATATAATTTTATTGCTTAAGTACAACTTTGCTGGATTTTAACTGTCCTCCTTGACTAATATTTTTTATAATACTAGGGGAACTTTGTCTCAGATCTTCACATTATTTATTTCAGTTCATCAATAACATTAATATTACTTAATTTTTAAAAATATTTTCCCAGTAACTTATTTAGAATTTAACATGACATACATGTCATTCTTTTGAAAACAATAATTGTAAATAATTGGTATTCTTAATCCTTAGTTTAGAGTCAGGAAATAAATACACTGAAGTTTTCATCAGAATATAATTAAAATTAGCAAATTATAGTTCGGTGCTTCTCAGCATATAAAAAAGAGTTGACAAACTATCTTAATTACTTCCCCTCTCCTGTCCATTAAGATTCATTCATTTGCTACCAAAGCACATTTCCAAGTCCTAGTTGTGAAGTATTGGCATCAATTTATTAAAATTTGTATGGAATAGTTTTATTTTCCCTGTTACTGGTATAGGAGAGTAGGGGTGAGTGGTAGGGAGTCATTCTTTGTCACTCATTCATCTGAAATTGTATCATTCTATTCTTGTGTGAAGTTATCATTGTTCTTGCGTGTTATGCTGTGCATTTCATACGTTACCTTGACACCTGGTCTACATTCTTTCAAAAACAAAACAAAATACTGTGTTTTACCAACAGATTGTAGTATCAACTTCCTTAGACACATTTAGTTGACACTTGTGACATTGTGGATAAAGAAAAAATATGTTTCACAATTACATTTTAATAAGTCCTTAGTATTTCTTTTCTATTTATGTAAAATAGGCTTACAATTGTAGACATCTAACTGAAGGCCAGGACTTCATTGTTCAGTGGTACAGCAGCTCCCTCTATAGGAGATTTGGAACTATTTGCTGATCTGCTAATCCAAAGAAAGCAAAGAGGGTTTTTGTTGGGTTTTTTCCTAAGCACCGTGTTTGATCATTTTATTCAGTTATTCATTGATTTACTGTTTAGCAACATATGTCTTTAAACTAAGTCTACTTTTAAAGCAGAGAAGGATGAGGAAAAAAGGGGGAGAGAGAATGAATAGCATGTGTGTTCTGATCCAAAGCCTTGAAAAAATAAGCTCCTATCCATAGTACATAATGAGAAATGTAAACTTAAAAATTAATGCCTCTGAAATATCTATTTCATTTGTTTATAATTTATGCAATTCTACACTGACAATGGAAAAAACTTTATATACATATTCATTCAGCCAAAAAGTTATAAATACAGTAATGATAGATACCAATGACTGCATATCTCTTATGAATGGTTTGGAATGTCACAGTATTTTGGTAAATGTGCCTTAGATATCTTGAACCAATTAGACAATGAAATTTTGAAATATAGGAAAATTTGAATAAGCACAAATAACTACCTTTAGAAATGCAATATTGCATATCTAGCTTATAAATATAGCAACTATTTTGAAAATCACTGCTAAGCAATCATTTTAATGGACAAAATTGATTATTATGCGTTTCATTTGACACAATGGCAATAAAATATCAGTGATGGTTTTTTTCTTATACATCAGTAATTCTGAAATCTTGCATGGTGGTTTTACTATTTTGATAAGCAACACAGGAGTCCAGCTCATTCAGTAAAGCATAGTTCAAATTATAATTAATTTCTAATGACTGAGGTTCTAATGAATGAGTAGTATTTGTTGTGGTACACAAAGTAATTTCATTTTATAGGAAAATCAAAGTCACTTATAACATTGTAACCTGAATTAAATATTCAGATTCTAACCTACAGTGAGTACCTTATAAATACCCATGCGTGATGTCATTTCAGAATTACCTCAATTCAGGTAACAATTACTCTCTCATCATCTTAATAATAGATGATGAGTTAGTCTCACCACAGTTTTAATATGTGCTGCAAATAAAGTCTAGAAATTGTATTTTCAGAAATTGGTGTAAGTTTTCCTTGATGTGGCAGGATCATGATCACTGTCTGCCTTTATTTTCAATTATGGAAGTGATAAGGTACAAAAAGGACCTACATAGTTTCAGTGGTTGTTGTCCCAACTTCTCTAATTGTGTGTATGAATATTCATGATTAGTGGGTATTTCTTTATGCTCAAACATCTTAGCCTCTAGTAAAACCTACCAGATAGACTTTTCTAAGAGAAACAATGGAATAAACCTTCAAAGTGTACAAGTCTATGCTTCATAAATCATTTCTGCTAAAGTAACATTAAAGAAAAGTATTTTGAAGTCACATTCATTATCAAAAAGACTACATTTTATTCAGTAAAAATTGTTTAAATTTAAAAGGAACAAATAATTATTTACAATGAACTTATTTTATTTCTATCATTTCTTGCAATAGAATGAACATTGATATATAGATCATTCTTACACTGAGCTTTGTGTACATTTGGCACTCCATGACATGTGTTTGCAGAGCTCCAATTTAAGAACCATGCCAAAAATAATAATTACTTTATGAACCTCATATCTATCCCATAATAAAGAAACTCATAAAGCAGGTTAAATATATTTGACTTTTAGAATGACTTCTTGAATTCATCCATGTTCAAAATTGCATATTCTGAAATTCATAATAAAATATTCACCTCTAAATAAAATGAAGCTTCGTTCAACAGTTTTGCAATATGCTTCCATATTTTCTTATTTCTGGCTATATATTGCAGAAATGTAATCCTATATCATTTATAAACCATTTATTCGTTTCCACAAAAGGATCAGAGTACAAAGTATTCTATTAAACCACCTTCACTGGAGAAGTACAATGACAAAAAGTTCTAACACACCTCTACAGAAAATACTTAACCAAAGTTCTAATTTTGGTCCATAGCAATGTAATCATTTAGATAAGCCTATCTTTACTATGTACACCAGCCAATTCTTTGGGAGTATATAAAATGATATGGATTATTTCAGAATTTTAAGTGACAGTCAAAATCAATCTTAAAGCAAATATTGCAACAGCACTGATATTAATGAAAATATAAAGTCATTCAGATATTACAAAGGTTTACTATAACCTTTCAGTGATCACAATAGCAATTACATCATTTTGATAACACTGCACTACCATTTATATAGCCATTATGTGATCACTTCAGGTCTGTTCCTCATCTAATGGCATAAATAAAAGAAAGGTGAAATAACTGTACAAAATGCAGACTCTGACAGCTATTCTGCAGTGATGCAGGCACAAAGGAAGGGTGTGTTTTCTGTACCCCATTGAAACATCAAGTGTCACATCTTTAGAATTGCAACCTAGAAACAAGATGGCTAACTTGGAAACTTTTCACATTTTCTCAAAACAGACTTTTAACCAAGGTTTTTAGTCAACTAAACATGAAACAAATTAAGTAACTGAAGAAAGCAAATAACAAAAGCACATGTAAATAATCTGGGCAGTAACTTGGATTTAAAACCAATGAAAAGTCAAGTATCCATTCCCCAAAGTATGCAGTTACACAGATGGGGATAATAGTAGGAAAGGAATTAAGTACAGAGTGAAGCAATTTGAACATATGGCATTCTTAAAGGTTCATATGAATTGGAGAGCAGGGAGCATTTGGACTATAAAGGAGGCTAACAGATCACCAACATAATTGGCTTGCTAATAGGATATCTTTGAACAAAGAACTGTGATCATTATACCTACCGGATATTATGCATGATAAACAAATAATTCTATGATGCCCTGAGATGCCTATTCCTGTTTTAGAAGAGAATGGAGTAAGTCCCTGGAAGCTCTTAAAATAGACAACATTACCATTCAGTGCTGAGAGAGTGTCATAGGAAATTTCCCCTTATGGTTACTGGTCTCTACCAGAAAGATGTAAATAGAAGAAACTTATAGATTATTTATAGCACATTTTGCATCACCATGCATGTTCAAAATTTATGACTAGTTGAAAGTGTGGATAGAGATGAAACCAGTGTTTCTTGGATGTCTAATACACACTAGGCTCTCTAAATATAATAATTCCATTTAAGCATGAAAATATCCATGAAGATACTTTTATTGAATTTTTAATTTGTTTATTGAGAGATTTATTATAGAACAACCATACAAGTTTTTAACAAAATAATATAAAATGTGTATATATTCTGGATTAAATTTTTATTTTCTTTTGGGTATCAGAAATTGAACCTAGAGGTGCTCAAACACTGAGACACATCCCAAGTCCATTTCATTTTTGTAGTTTGAACCAGGGTCACAATAAGATGTTTAGGGCCTCATTAAATTGCTGAAGCTAGTTTTAAACTTGTGATCCTCCTACCTCATCCTCCAGAGCCACTGGGATTACAGGTGTGCATCACTGCGCCTGGCCTATTATTGAATTTTAAGTAGAATAATTGAGATTTAGAGAAATTAATTTACCTCAGGACCCTCATTTAATAAATGTGAAGACAGTCATCTGAATCTGCCAAAACTCCCCTTTTTCCTCCATATTCTTATTCTTAAAAAGTAACTTTTGCAGGTTACAAGTGATCATTCATCGCTCATTTACACATGACCATTACTTGACTATAATGTTCTTTTTCACCATAAAAAAAACATGACCTTAGGATTCCTCTTCTAAGAGTGCCAAATGATCACCTGTATTGGAATTGACAATTTTTGCTACATGAAATTAATTTCTCAGGTAGAGAGAAAACAATACTCCATCCTCAAAAGCAGAAGTTTTTAAAGAATGATATAAGGTTTTACATGGGAAAAAACTTGTTGGTGCCAAACAGAAGTTTATGAGAGTAATTTTCTTCCTGACATTTTTATGACACTTAAATGTTTGTTTCTCTTTTATTATAATTCAAGCAGTGTTTGATATGTCTTCTACTTTCTTCCAAATTTGCATCTATCTTTTTTGAGATTCTTTGGATTTATTATTAGTGTCAATTCACCATATTGGCTCAGGTGATTCCTGTATGTGGAGGCAAATATTTTACTATGAAGGACAGAAAGCTCAATAAAGCTTCAGAGACTGTTCCTTGAATTAGCTTCTCCCTATGACCTGGGTTTTCAATGTTGTGAATCCTTGGAGCTTTTATGTATTCATAATTTACTCTATTTTCTCATTCCTTTCTAGGCCAGGTATTGGACCCAGGACCTTGTTCATGTCAGGCACACATTCTATTACTGACATACACCCCAGACCCTAAATATTAACTCGTATACTTATGTATGATATTGTTATTAGAGACAAATTTTGTTAAATGATGGCTTTCAAAATTGTACATGCTTCAAAACCTACCAGACCTGAATAGCCCCTCCTGTATTGCCAATACAGAATTTACCTTAAAACAGGAGTTTTGTATTTTGAAATCCCAATTTCCATGTCTTTGTGGCTTTTTGTTCACTTAAAAGGTATGATGGCCAATGTTCAAAGTTTTCTTCTTTGCCCGTTAAAATAATGAGTGTGCTTTTAATTTATTAGTGCTAACTATGATTGATTAGAACAAAATAAATATTAAATAAAAGGTTGCTATTATTTTCACAATGGAATGAAAATAAGAGAAGGATCAAGATATACCATTTAAACTACGGAGAATATTTTAGAAAGCATACTCTAATCCCTAATTGTACAGACAGGCTTGAGATTTATTTGTGTATTTATTTTCTGATTTTATTCTGTTCATGAATACCTAAGTCCTGTGTGGAGAGGACACTCTGTTTTTCCTCCAACGTATCTCCACCATTTACGAAAGGGCTTGGCACACGGTAAATGTGAAATAAATATTTCATGACTGACTGGCTGACTGAATAAATGAATGGCATGTGCTTACAACCTCAAAATATACTGATTAGTAGATGTCATCACTAAAAAAGGACCCAGTTGATCAAGCTGAGTCTTCCAGAAGTATTCATGGGTTCACAAAATTATACTAATTTTTACTCAACACTCATCATTTCTATACACCAAGTTTCAGCCAGATGTTATTTAAAGTATCTGAATTATAGACCCTTGAAAGCTGGATTTGTAATGGAAATGCTGACAGCCACTTAACCAGATAATAGCACCAGTTCACTTGGTGTGTATATATAGTGTCATTGCTAATATGGCTATGCCATCTGTTCTGAGAGTTGTAAAAGATTTGTGCTTCAAAGAACTGGTTTCCAAAAAACTGCTGGATAAATTGAATTCTAAAAGGTGAAGTGATAAAATGACACTTTAATGCTTTAATTACATTGCTTTGGTGACTACCTGATCAAGAATATTGTGTCATGAAAGAAATTATTAGAAAATTGCATGTCACCTTGAAATCCATCAGGCATTTCTGTTTACAATTCTATTCCTTCTAGGCAAGGTAGGTAAACATTTTGCATTCCTTATGATTTTTAACAGCCAAATAGTGCAGGTGTATGGTCAACAGAGTGTGGTGAAAATATATTTTTAACTGCCCGATGGTTCTGCCTCTTCTGACTCTGAACTTGAAGTAAAAGGTCAGAGAAACTCCAGATGGCCATCATGAACTCTGCAGCAATGGCTTTCTCTAATTACCAACACTTGACAAGTATTTTTTTCCCAGAATGTAGGCATTACTGACACCAGAAATTACCAGAATTAATTCTTTCAACTTGTGTTATCAGGGTCTGACAGCCTGGGAGTAATTCCCTTTTTGCCTTTAAGCTGAATGCCTGGGAGAGCCATTCATTTATGCTCCCAGTCTCTAGCTGTTTGATAACAGAATAGTACAAGAAGAAATACATGCAGTGGAAAACCTCAGAAGTCACAAAGCCAGAATCCCCATTCTTTCCCAGTAAGTATCAAGTATTAGATGGACATAGCCTTCTTCAGCTACAATAGCAATGCTTGTCCAATTGAGCTGACAAATATATCTAGCCTGAGATAGGATAGATGCTTTCAGCAGGGATTTCTGGTGGTTTCCTAATAATCTGTAGTTTCCTAGACAGTCTGAATTTGAAACTCAAACGAAAATTCTCCACCCCCTGATATAGGCTTCAACTCTCTGTTTTTGACCTTTTTCTCACTATTTCTTAATAATTAATATATTGGTAGATATTCAAGTGTTTTCAATAATTTCCACATTTCCAAATCTTCACTCTGAAATTTGAAAAGTTGAGGTGGGAAGAAAGAAAAGAGTTCACATTTTTGAACACTTTCTTAGTATTTTAATATCTATGGTAAAAAGTGAAAAAAATACAAAATAGTATATGCAGTATTAATTAAAACAAAAGATAAGGAAATAATCAGAAATAAGTTTTAATTTAATATTCCACAGCTAACTCATTGGAGGCTCTATTTGAAGTGGTGGAGATATTCTGGAGTTAGAGTTCTTTCTCTTCATAGGGATTATATGTTTTTGTAGAAAATAGAGAATCAACAAAGAAATATATGAATAACCCAGCTCAAGCAAATATGTCTGGCTAAGCATTAGGGTACATTTCACAAAATATTCTCAGTGTCTTAAATAGCATATCTTGATAATCCTAATATCATTTTATCCCACATGAAAAATTATGTTAATAACAGTACTTCCTGTGTATTACTAAAAGCAAATGACATGCATGTATAGAATATTCAGAGAAGTGTCTGACACACAGCAAGCACTGAGTAAAATGTACACATTGCTATCGTGGTTTAAATTAAAACGTGATTTCACTTTCAGACTTTATCTGAAAAATTATCCACGAAAAATGTTTAATATTAGATATTTACCAATACTTTTTTTTTACTTTCATAGCCACAATTATATGTAGGGATAATTTTCAAGGCCTTTTTTCACTGATTCCAGTGGTGCAGTTAAGCTTATATCAACTAACAAATTGTAATGACAGTATGTGGACTTCCTGTGCAAGTTTGCTCATTTTTCTCTGACACGAGTCATCTGCCTGCTAACACTTGAATGAAACTGTGAAGGAATAATCCTGCAAAGAGTCTGCTCAAGCAAATTCCAGTTTAAATTGTAGCAGCACAGCAACTTTTGCTTTGACTTTGAAATACCTTATGGCCAATTAAGTAGACTTTCATATTTGAAAACACTATTTCCAAAGGAAAACTATTATCCCTGAACTTTAGGTATAGGAAGTGTGACTTTTGATATCCACAACAACTTTTAAGTTCCTTATTTCATCTGATACCTGATGGTTTTCTTACCAGAAACAACTTGACCAGGTAAGAAGTTGTCTTTCTCTTGAATCCTTGAATTTGTTGTATCACAAAATGGATATAGCATTTTTGCTTATCTAAAAATTCTCTGTGCTCTGCTTATTCACCTCTTACCAACTCTTGAAAATTACTCATCTTTTTATTTCTCTATCATTTCAACATCTCTAGAATGCCATATATTTGGCATCAAATATTATGGACTTTTTAGGCAGCCTTCTAATGATATAATTACTAGTATATATGAGTAATACATGTTCAAGCTTCTTTCATTTCCTTTCATGGTTTTATAGTTCATTTCATTTTAATCCTGAATAACATTTCATTTTGTAGATTCACCACAGTTTCTATATGTATTTACTGAAGGATTCTTTGGTTGCTTCAAAGGTTATTTATAATGAAGAAAATTGACATAAATTTAGGAGCTAGTTTTTGTGTGGACATAGTTTCCAATTGCTTTGGCTAAAGGACTGGAATTTCTAGATCATTTGGTAAGGATATGTTTGGTTTTGTAACAAGCTATCAACCCGTCTTTCAAAGTGGCTATATCATTTTGCATTAAAACCAACAGTTAATGAGAATTCCTGTTGCTCCACATCCTTGTCAGCATTTTGTGCTGTTGGTATTCTGGATTTTAATCATTCTAAAGATGTGTAATAGTATGTCCTTGTCATTTTAATTTGAATTTACATGTTATGTCAAAAGTCTTTTAAAATACTGATTTGAAATCTGTATATTTTCTTTGGTGAGGCATCTTTCAATGTCTCTGCATTGTTTTTAAAATCATTTTTCCTCAGTTTTTGGAGTTTTAAAGATTTCTTAATTTATTTCAGATAAAATCCTTCATCTGATATGTCTTTTGATATGTCTTATTCTGTTGACAATATCATTTGTACAGCTCAAATTTTTAATTTTTAATGAACTCCAGTTTATCAATTACTTCTTTCCTGAATTGCATCTTTGTCTTCATATACAATAATCATTGCCAAACCCTGGGCTCCTTGGATTTTCATCTTCATTGCCTTCTAAGAGTTATATAATGTTGCAATTTACATTTAGGTCTATATTCCATTTTGTATTAGATTTTGTGAAGAGTACAAGGTCTCCACCACTGTTTTACACATGGATGTCTGGTTCTTTCAGAATCATTTGTTGAAAATAATGTCTTTTATCCATTATATTGACTTTTCTCCTTTGTCAAAGATTAGTCTATTACATTTATGTGGATTTATTTCTGGACTCTCTCTTCTGTTCATTGATCTATTTCCTTATTCTTTTGCTAATACCACATTGTCTTGTTTACTATAGCTTTATAATACTTGTTTAATTTGGTAGTTTAACTCTTCCAGCTTTGTTTTTTTTCCTTCAATGTTGCATTGACTAATCTGTATCTTTTGCTTCTCCATGTAAATTTTAGGATCAGTTTGTTAATATACAGCAAAATAAATTTCTGAAATTTTGAATGGGATCACATTAAATATATGATCTATTTGAGAAGAACTAACATCTTGACAACATTGAGTCTTCCTATTCATGAACATGTAATATCTCTCCACTTAATTTTGTTTTATCTTTTAATCAGAATTTTACAGTTTTCTTTGTGTAGATATTATAAACATTCTGTAGATTTATATTTGTTTTTCCTCTTTGTATGCTACTATATTTTTTTAAAGTGAAAGGGTCAGTGAGAGAGAGAGAAAGAGAGAATCAATTGCATTTAGTTTTTCATGTTGCCTTCTTTGCTCCAAAACTTCATTGTGTACATGGTGCTGGGTTTTGAACTTGCATCCTTGCACATGCCAGGCAAATTCTATAACCACAGAACCACCACTCCTGCCCCTAAATAAAATGTTTACAAATGTAATTTCCACCTTATCATTGCTGAATAAATAGGAAAACAATGGACTTTTGTGTATTAGCCATCATCAGCTACTAATTTAATGAAGTCACAGAGGAAGGGGAAAGTTAGGTTTGAAAATTTCTCCATTCCATGCACATTGTCTGTGGAATTAGGAAGTTTTGTATATGACAGTACTTAGCCTTGCCTTCAGAGTTCTCAGGTAAATTAAGGAATAACTTGCTCAGCCTACCACCTTGAAAATCCCTTTAGATCAAATACTAAGGGCAGATTGTGAGAAAACCATTTAAGTACACACAAACACACATTAACAACTGCTATTTTATCATGTCATCTTGCCACAGCTAGGTTTTATAATCATCCTTTTTCTCTCAATTTTAAATATTTTATTTTAATTTTAGTAATTTTAAACTTTTTAAAAAATTTGAATACATACACACACACAC
This sequence comes from Aplodontia rufa, assembly GCA_004027875.1. Lineage (NCBI taxonomy): Eukaryota > Metazoa > Chordata > Mammalia > Rodentia > Aplodontiidae > Aplodontia > Aplodontia rufa. The sequence continues at coordinate 12,362 of PVKS010032013.1, forward strand.
ACATGAAAGTAAGTTCAGAATATACAATAGCTCTGGAATGGTTTTCCTCATAGTCCTGTTATAAGTCCACCTAGTCATTTCTATTAAGGCAAATATTGTTCAGAGTACCTTATGTTTCCTTCCAATACCTACACATTCTATATGGACACACTCATATTTCTTCAAAAAATATGATATATTCTAAATACTTTCTCTTTTTTGTCCAAAGTTTTATAGACTTAAAAAAACTATATCATTCTTTAAAAAATATGAGTTCCGTTTATCATAGACTTTATATTTACGCTGAAAACTTCCAATCCAAATATTGTTTATTTAAGTGTAGTAGATCTTTTCACCTCTGTTTTCTTTCATATTTCCTGCTTGTAATTGATTTTAAGCAATTCAATGGTAGCCTTTCTAAAACATTTTCCTTGTATTTATTGTGCTATGGATTTTGAGTTTGTTGAAGCTGTCTTAGACTTCTATTACATGTTCTCTCATCTCTGGACCTTGATTCCTTTTGTCCCAGACAGACAGCAGAGGCAGTTTCTCTGCTCTGATTGTCTTGACCCTAGTTTTCTTTGATGTAGTGTTTTTGCCTACTGAAATCTCTGAGATAGAGTTTTCTGTCTGGTTTCTCAGTCTTCACCTGCTTTAAAATTGGCAAATGCCTTGGGATACCATTGGTATTTGCTCTCCCACTTTCCTATTTCGCTTTTCTTGATTTCCTGTTTTTAAAATTCTCCAAAATGCTTTCACCACAACTGTTTTCTCAAGTAAACACTTAAAATCATATTTACCTGTGTGAGTAAGGTTTTCATCTCTGTTAACAAAATACCTGATAAAAACACTTAGAGGAGGAAAAGTTTATTTTAGGCTCATATTTTCAAGGTTCAGTCGATGGTTGGCCAACTCTATTGCTCTGGGCCCAAGAAAAGGATAACATCATGGTGGAAGGGAATGGCAGAGGAAAGTAGCTCATATCACAGGAGTCAGGAAGCAGAGAGGAACCAAGAAACAGATATAGTCCAAGGGCATGACCCCAGTAACCTACTCTCTGCAGTTATGCCCCACTGGCCTACAGTTAACATCAAGTAGTTCATTCAAATTATTAATCCATAAAATGGATTAATTCATGATGAGGTTATACTCTTCATGATCTAATCAGTACTTTTAAGCTCCACCTCTGAATCTTGATGTATTGGGGACCATGCTTAATTTGGGCCTTTGAGGGGACATTAAATGTCCAAGCCATAACATTAACCAACATGATTGCCTGGGTTTCATTTTTTTTTTTAAAGAGAGAAGGGGGAGAGAGAGAGAGAGAGAATCATTGTTTTATTGAGTTTTTTTTAACATGGCTTTCATTGCTGTGACACTTAGTTGTGTATGTGGGTGCTGGGGTTTGAACCCATGTACTTGTGCATTCTGGGCAAGCACTGTAACTGCCGAGCCACCACTCCAGCCCTCTGGGTTTCTTTTTATAATACTTGTGAAAATTCCTCTAAGCACTAATGCCTACATGTTGCTCTGTTACCCATACGGAGCACTGTTATTTCTTCTGAAGGCTGCTATATATACTGGTTGCTAAGATTTAAACAAAATGTTTATTGCCAAACAATTAGGTTTAAAAGACCCTTTCTTAAAAAATCTTCCTTGTGCACTTTTCAGCAGCACATGTACTAAAATTGGAATGATAAAGAGAAGATTAGCATGAACCCTGTGCAATGATGACACATAAATACACATAGCATTGTTGAAAAAAATGAATGGCTTCCTCAAATGACATAGTAAATAAAAAGCACTTAAAGCTAATTGGCATTTTCATGACAAATTGCAAGTTTAGCAGAATAGAATATCAATCTAAGTGTAGAATTTTAAAATTAAAGTGTCAATTTTATGTAAAAGAGTTTCATTTTATAGTTTAAACTGTCAAAGATGTATGAAAATTAAATGTAGATGAAGCTTGCTTTAGGGATTGACCCAGAAATAATTCCTGAGAAATATGTCAGATATTCATATTTGGATGATGAGGAGGTAACAATTCTTGGACTTGAGAGGGTTGTATGTATTTCTGTAAATATGTTTAGGAACATTATATATGTTGACACTTTTGTAAAAATGTTCCCTGTTATAATTTTTAGAGCAAAACCTATAAGTTCACAGTTTTCTTCAGTCTTTCATACAATTATACTACTGCTTGCAAAAACTTTCCCAGTCTCCTATACACCTGGATACATGAAAATTCCGTAGATGATGTTAAAGTAGTTAAGGTTTGGATCTATGTTGCATTATTAATAGTATTATTATCTCAAATCATTGTCAAATTTTGCATTTCAAACTAAGCAATATTGGGGCTGGAGCAGTGGCTTAGCAGTTACAGCGCCTGCCTTGCATGCACGAGTACACAAGTTCAAACCCCAACACCACATACACAACGAAGTCTCAGAGCAGCAAAGGCCACGTGAAAAACTAAATAAAGTTGTTTCTCACTCTCTCTCTCTCACTATCCCTCTCTCTTTAAAAATAAAAAAATAAACTAAGCAATATCTTACATTGAAGACCATATCTAGCCTGTTGTTAGATATCATTTCACAAAACCCACATCCTTTTAAAACCCTTACTGATTTTTGAAATGTTTGAAGTAGGAGTTCTTAAATTTTTCAAGTTCCTTGTTAGTCTATTGATCTGTGTGCCTCTGTGTATATAACAAAAATAACATTAAATGCATTGAATGAAATATGTAAGGTTACAAGGGAACCACATAAATTACTATGCATTACAAAACCTGTAAGTTCACACTTTTCTTCAGCCTTTCATACAATTATAATACTGCTTGCAAGCACTTTCCTAGTCTTTACCCAGTTTAATTTTGTCATATAAGGGTACATGTTTTTCATTGATGTTTTTGATAAATATACCTATAGGCAAGTATAATATAACTATAAAAAATATTTTTAATGTATGCCTACTTTTATTTATTTTTTATATTTTTTATTAGTTGAGCATATTCTTACATATTGAAGGGATTGGTTACTACACATTCATATAGGCATACATAATGATAATGTAACTTTAACCTGATCCTTATCCAGTATCTCCCCTCCTTTGACTACTCCCCACTTTCTTTTCTCCAATATAATTTCCCCTATTACATATATAAATGTCTATATAAATGTATATTAATTTTTGAATTTTCAAGATTCAAATGTCTGTATGAGTATTATTTGGCTTCTCAGGGGAGTCAAGTGTACCAACAGGATTAAAAATTCCCCTTTTCCCTCCCTCTCCACCCACCCTCTCTCCTCTTCCCCCTTTCCCCCTCTTCATAGCTATAGTTACCCCAGATTACATGATACTTCAAATTTGATATATCTAGTAAATAAACTTGTTTAACTTTCATCCTATCCTTGGTTTTACTCTAGGTTATTCAGAGCAGAGAATAATTTGACCCTTAAGTCTCTGGGTTTGTCATTTTGCTCAGCATGATTTTTTCCCATTTCCATTCATTTACCTGCAAAAGTCATGATATCATTGTTTCTAACAGCTGAGTAGAACTCCATTGTGTGTATGTATATATGTATGTATGTGTGCGTGTGTATATATACTATATATACTACATATATATATATATATATATATATATATATATATATATATGGAGAGAGAGAGAAACAGAGAGGGAAAAAGATATTCTCAAATTATTTGTATTCATTCATACAGTGATGGACAAAGATCTGTAAAAATTATAATGTGATTATCATAATATCTATAAATTTACAGTTTTCTCCTTTCCTTTTTTTTTCATACCAGGGATTGAATGCAGGGTGTTTATCCACTGAGCCACACCCCAAGCCTTATTTTGTATTTTATTTTGAGGCCATGTCTCCCTAAATTGCTCAGGGCCTCACTAAATTGCTGAGGGTGACTTTGAACTTGTGATCCTCCTGACTCAGCCTCCTAAGTCACTGGGATGACAGGTGTTCATCACCATGCCTGACTTGAATTTTCTTTAAAAAGTAATATTGTAAGTTCCAAACACTACAGCCATTTAATTTTTCCTTTGGGGCCTAGAAGTATATCTCAGAACATTTTGTTTCAAATAGGTAATTCTGTAATAGTCTAGTTCATATATTCTTTGCTTTATTAATTCCACAGACTCTCCTATATGCTGTCCCATAGGAGAGGATGGAGGAGAAAGGAGAAAGTTTCCACAATGTACATTGGTGTACCATATGTTTGAACAAATTTGCCATATGTTGGATGTGATATGCATCCTCAAAAACTGGCTAAAATTGTGTATTTGTATCCAAGAACGATTCATGGTTTTGGCTTAGATTTATGAAACTCTTATGAATTGAGTCTTGGTTACTATAGTTTTTGCTTGTTTTGTTGTACACTTTCCCATAATCTCCTTATAGTATCAAGTCATCCATGAAATAAATGTAAATGCTTTGAGACTTCAAAATTCAGTAAAGAAAAATAAGTCTGTCTTTATTGTTGATTATCTTGTACCTGTGCTTGAGGACTTGGGGTGCTATTTTTTAATTGTCTCATAGTATGTATGTGTATGTGTGTGTGTGTGAATACAATAGTACATGTCATTATTCAGTGTTAGATATATATATTTTTTTCAGTCTGGATGGTGCGGGGTTTCAAACACATAGTTATATGATAGCTAAATAACACTCAGATAAATATATGATAATGGTTGTGATTCTGTGAACAGAGATGCTCATTTTTCCTAAGAATTCCTTCTTTGGTTTATCAATATCTATTTTTTTTAAATTTTATATTTGTTAACGTTTCAAGATAGTCTTACATTTAGGAGGAAATAATTGTCATACAACCATGAACAAATGCATAATGCCAGAGCAAGACAAGGCTGATACCATTCCATGGTCTCCCACTTTTGAGTTCCCCCAGATCCCATGTTTACCACTACTTAATCCTGTGTTAGTTGGGCTTCTCATGGAAGATGAAGTTTCCTTACTGGGTTGATACCCCCATACTCCCTCCCTCCAGCTGCCTTGATATTCATACTATTCTTTCCCCCATCCCTTCACCCACCAGCATCCTAGGCAAGGTTCCCCCTGCTCTGCTCATGTAAAAAATTCACCCATGTTGGGGTTATTATTAGCTTAGCCAAAAATCAGTCTGTTTCCGGTTGTATTCTAGCTTCCACATATAAAAGAAAACATTCAGTCCTTGAGTCTCTGAGTTTGGGATAATTCACTCAGCATAAATTTTTCCATTTCCATTCATTTGGCTGCAAATGCCACGATATTTTTCTCTGTAATAGTGGAATAGAATTCCATTGTATGCATGTACCACAGTTTTTTAATCCGATTGTCCAGTGAAGGGCATCTGGGTTGGTTCCATAGACTAGCTATAAGTAATTCGAATTGCTAAAAACATTGATGAAGCTGTATCTCTGGAATATGCCAAATCTAGTTCTTTTGAGAAAAATACCCAGAAGTGGGATAGCTGCATCATAAAGTGGTTCCAGCCCTAGTTTTTTTTTTAAAGAAGTCTCCACACTGCTTTCCAGAGTGGCTGTATCATTTTGCAGTCCCACCAAAAATGTGACAGTGTTCCTCTGTTCCCACAGGTCCAGCAGCATCTATCATTTTTCATATTCTTCATTTTTGCCACTCTGACTGGAGAGAGGTGGAATCTCAGTAAAGTTTTGATTTGCATTTCTCTGAAAGCTAATGATGTAGAGCATTTTCCCATATATTTATGGGCTTTTTGGACTACCCCCATTGAGAAGTTTCTATTTAGTTCCATAGCTCATTTATTGATTGGATTGTTTTGGTGTTCACTTTCTTGAATTATTTGTATATTCTGGATATAAGCACTCTGTCCAAGGTGTAGCAGGCAAAGATTTTCTCCCATTCTATAGGTTCTCTCTTGACAATCTTGATGACATTTTTAGCTGTGCAAAAGCTTTTTAATTTAATGGCATCCCACTTATTTATCCATGGCTTTAATGCTTGCACTATGGGAGTCTTGTTAAGGAAGGTGGTGCCAATCACTATGTCATGTAATATTGATCCTACTTTTTCTTCAAGCAATTGTAAAGTTGCTGGTTTAATTTCCAGATGCTTGAACCATTTTTATTTGATTTTTGTGCAGGGTGAGAGGTATGGATCTAATTTCAATTGTCTGCATATGGCTGTCCAATTTGTCCAACACTATTTATTCAACAGACTGTCCTTCTTCCAGACTGTTTTTCCCCCTTTATCAAATATCCGATGGTTGAAGGTTTGGAGGTTCATCTCAGTATTTTCTATTATGTTCCATTGGACTTCAGTTCCGTTTTGATACCAATACCATGCTGTTTTTGTTACTATAGCCCTATATTATAATTTCAGGTCAGGAATTGTGACACCTCCTGCTTCCTCTTTCCTGCTTAGTAATGTTTGGGCTATCCTGGGTCTTCTGTTATTCCATACAAATGTTGGAATTGCTTTCTCTTTATTGCTGAAGAATGATATTGGTATCTTGATGGAGATTGCATTGAATCTATATAGGGATTTGGGCAGAATGGTTATTTTGATTTTATTGATTCTGCCTAACCAAGAACATGGAATGTTTGTCCATCTACTCAAGTCCTCTGCTATTTCTTCTTTTAAAGTTTGATAGTTTTTGTTGTAGAGGTCCTCCATATCCTTTGTTAGATTAATGTCCAAGTATTTTATTTTTTTGAGGAAATTGTAAATGGGACAGATTTCCTGATTTCTCCTTCGGTGTACTTTTTAAAATAATATTCAAATACTTTATTTTTAATTACAAATTTAACTAATAACTCATCTCATATGCTTTTGTTTAGACACATACATGTAAGGTGATCAAGTTTATTTCATTTATTTTATTCCTATCATAGAGTTAAAGGTCTTAGGATTTAGTTTTCCTAAAATGGGGTAGATTAAATGCACATAGGATTGTACAACACAATGTGGATAGCTTTGCACTGGGGGCAAAACGACTCCTACTCTTTCTAGGTTTTTCTTTTTCTTTCTTTCTTTTTTAAGATTATATAATTTCATTGAAGAAAATCTCTCCAGGTTTTATTTTTCTTCATAAAAAATTATCTGTGGTTAAAATATCTGCATACTGTGCATAGGTATGTTTTTTTATTTTTTTAATTCAATAAACATGGTCTTACAACAGGAGGGGTTTATCATCATATAATCAAGGACAAAAGTGTAATGACAGAACAAGCCAATATTGGTGTCAGACCATGGTTTCCCCCTTTGGGTTCCCCATGGTTCCATGTTTCACTTTACTTAAGACCCAAGTTAATTGGAATTTTTGTGGAAGTCAGAGGTTCCCCTCAGGTTAAATTCCTCCATACTACCTACCTCTGGTCACCTTGATGTCCTTCCTATTCACTTCCCCCCTCTCTAACCCCACTCTATGTCCCCCAGGAACCTAAACACAGTTCTCCACGAACATGTAAGAATTCATACATGCTGAGGTAATTGATAGGTTAGCCATCAAACGTACTAATTCTGCTTATATTCTAACATCCACAAATAAGAGAAAATATTTGGCCCTTGAGTCTCTGAGTTTGGGATACTTCACTTAGCAAACTTTTTTCCATCTCCATCCACTTGGCTGCAAATGCCATAATGTCATTTTCTGTAATAGCCAAGGAGTACTCCATTGTATATATGTACCACAGTTTTTGGATCCAATCATCAACTGAGGGGCATCTGGGTTGGTTCCATAATTTAGCTATAGTAAATTGAGCTGCTATAAACATTGATGAAGCTGTATCTCTATAGTAAGCCAATTCTAGCTCTTTTGGGAAGATACCCAGGAGTGGGATAGCTGGGTCAAAAGGCGGTTCCAGCCCTAATTTTTTGAAGAGTCTCCACACTGCTTTCCAGGGTGGCTGTACCAGTTTTCAGTGCCACCAGAAATGTAACAGTGTTCCTCTTTTCCCACAGCCCCTCCAGCACCCATCATTGTTTGTATTCTTCATTTTTGCCACTCTGACAGGAGTGAGGTGAAATCTCAGTGAAGTTTTGATTTGCATTTCTCTTATTGCTATAATGTAGAGCATTTTCTCATATGTTTATGGACTTTTTGGACTTCCTCCATTGAGAAGCTTCTTTTTAGTTCCATGGCCCATTTATTAATTGGGTTATTAGTGGTTTTGGTATTTAATTTTTTGAGTTCTTTGTATATTCTGGATGTTAGCCCTCTGTCTGAGGTGTAGCAGGCAAAAATTCTCTCCCATTCTGTAGGTTCTCTCTTGAGACTCATGACTAAATCCTTAGCTGTGCAAAAATTTTTTTAGTTTAATTACATCACATGCATTTATTCTTGATTTTACCGCTTGTGCCATGGGAGTCCTGTTAAGGAAGGCTGTGAAGACCCATATATCATGCAATGTCAATCCTACTTCTTTTTCAAGCAATTGTAGATTTGGTGGTTTAATATCCGGATCCTTGAACCATATTGATTTATTTTTTGTGCAGGGTGAAAGGTAAGGATTCAATTTCAGTTGTCTACATATGGCTTTCCAATTTGTCCAACACCATTTATTGAACAGGCTATCATTCTTCCTCACTATGCTTTTGCCCCCTTTATCAAATATCAGATAGTTAAAGATGTGAGGGTTCATATCAGAATCCTCTACTCTATTCCATTGGTCTTCCATTCTGCTTTGGTACCAATACCATGCTGTTTTTGTCACTATAGCCTTGTAGTATCATTTCAGGTTGGGAATTGAGATGCCTCCTACCTCCTTCTTCTTGCTGAATAATGCTTTGTCTATTCTGGGTCTTCTGTTATTCATACAAATTTGAGTATTGCTTTTTCTATATCCATGAAGAATGATGTTGGTATCTTGATAGGGATTGCATTAAATCTGTATAGGGCTTTGGGTAAAATGGCCATTTTGATGATATTGACTCTACCTAACCATGAACATGGAATATTTTCCCATCTACTCAGATCTTCTATAATTTCTTTTTTTAAAGTTGGATAATTTTCATTGTATAGGTCCTTAACATCCTTTGTGAGATTTGTGCCCAAATATTTTATTTTTTGGAGGAGATGGTAAAAGGGACAGACTTCCTAATTTCTTCTTCAGTATCCTTGTTGCTGGAGTATAGGAAAGCTAATGATTTATTGGTGTTAATCTTATAACCAGCCACTTTGATGAAGTCGTTTATAAGCTCCAGAAGTCTCCTGGTTGAGCTTACAGGATCTTCTAGGTAGAGGATCATGTCTTCTGCAAATAGAGACAACTTGACTTCTTCTTTTCCTATTCGAATTCCTTTGATTTCCTTCTCTTGTCTGATGGCTCTGGCAAGAGTTTCAAGGACTATATTGAATAAGAGTGGTGAAAGTGGACAGCCTTTTCTCATTCCTGAATTAAGAGGAAATGCTTTCACTCTTTCGGCATTGAGTATAATGTTTGCTATGGGTCTGCCATAAATGGATTTTACATAGTTAAAATATCTTCCCTTGATCCCTAAGCTCTACAGGATTTTGAGCATAAAAGGATGCTGAATTTTATGAAAGGCCTTTTCTGCATTGATTGAGATGTTTATATGATTTTTATTTTTAATTCTATTTTAGTGGTGAATTACATTTATTGATTTGCGAATGTTGAACCAGCCCTATTTTTCAGGAATGAAGCCCACTTGATCATGATGCATTATCTGTTTAATGCACTTTTGGATCCAATTAGCTAGAAATTTATTAAGGATTTTTGCATCTGTGTTCATCAGGGAAATTGGCCTGTAGTTTTCTTTTCTTTATGAGTCTTTGTTAGATTTTGGCATGAGAGTTATATTTGCTTCATAAAAAGTGTTTGGTAGTGCTCCTACCCTGTCAATTTCATCAAAAAAGCTTGTAGAGTATCGGTGATAATTCTTCTGAGAACATTTGGTAGAATTCTGCCATGAATCCGTCATGTCCAGAACTTTTCTTTTTTGGAAGGCCTTTGATTGCTGCTTCTATTTCAGAACCTGAGGTAGGTTGGTTTAGATTTTCAATGTCTTCAGGTGTTAATCTGGGGATGTCTTTTGTGGATAAGTATCTTTCCATATCTTCCAGATTATCAAACTTGGCAGAGTATACATTTTCAAAATAAGGTCTGGTAATCTTCTGGATTTTGTTTGAGTCTGTGGTGACATCTCCATTTTCCTCTTTGATTTTATTGATTTGTTTCATTTCAATCTTCCTTTTCGTGAGGTTGGCAAGGGGTCTATCGATCTTATTTATTTTTTCAAAGAACCAACTCTTTGTTTTATTGATTCTTTGTATTATTTTTTTGTTCTCAATTTCACTGATTTCAGCTCTGATTTTGGTTATTTCCTGTCTTCTATTAACTTTGGGATTGGATTGTTCCTCTTTTTGTAGGAGTTTGAGTTGGAGCATGAGTAAAATCAGCTTAACCCAGAGAACTAATGGTCAATTGTCTCCACTCATCTGTGGAGGTTAGGACTAGAACCTGGCCAGTGAGAAAGTTGGTCTATTATCATATGTTAAATCCAGATAAGATATAATGCTATACAACATAATCCTTTTTTAGAGATATGGGGGGAAGGGGAAGGGAGGAATAAGGGTGGGTAATT
>PVKS010032014.1:0-22927 GCA_004027875.1 Aplodontia rufa
TTTCAGTATGTGGCAGCTACTTAATTGCCAAGGATAAACTTGTCAGACACACATAAGGGTGAATATTTTGTTACTTAGTCCTTAATATTCCCATGTATGTTGCTTTAGGATATTTAGAATAAGGAGGGAAATATTATGAATTTTATTTGTGTGCATCACTAAACTTCACTCTTTCTGAGACAGAGCAGATTTCCAAGAATATGCCAACTTAGCTGCCCATGGTTCATACAACTTCGCAAGCGGCTTTTCTTCCCTGTAGTCCATTCATATCCTGACATAAATGTTAAATAAAAATGAAATAACTTTGTAGAAGGGAAAATAGGGGTGTGTATTTTGTCACCTTTCTCATAACATTTGGTTTTTTCCACAAAAATACACCATCTTTTGTAAAAGGCAAGTATATGAAATACAAGGAAATATATAAAATACAAGGAAATGTTACTTTGATTTATACTGGAAACGGTGTAAAGTTATATACTTCTTAACCATGAGAATTTGTTTTTAATTTTTAGAAGCACAATTTAAATGTGAAAATCAATTCATTTAAAGTTTGGGCAGAGGTTTTTACTTTATTGCAATTGTCTTAGTTTCAGCTATGACTAGTACAATAGTGGTTGTTTGCCTTGGGCTTTAGAGGACTTACGGGTTTTTAAAGAATGTGGATTTTAAAATTTAAAAGATTTAAATAAATTTGCTCTTGATTATTCCTTCAGATAATAATTGTGCAGTTTGGTGGAAAACCTTTCAGTTGTTCAGAACTTTCAGTAGAACAGTGGCTATGGTCAATATTCCTAGGAATGGGGACATTACTCTGGGGCCAGGTAAAAATCTCATTTTTCATTACAACTAAAGTGATGCTGTTTCCTTTTACTGTATATTCTCTTTAATCATTTCTGCTTGATGTTATTTTTTTTTTTAAAGAGGGACAGTGAGAGAGACAGAGAAAGAGAGAAACAACTTTATTTAGTTTTTCACATGGCCTTAGTTGCTCCAACACTTAGTTGTGTATGTGGTGCTGGGGTTTGAACCCTGAGCCACTGCTCCAGCCCCTCTGCTTGATTTTAAATAGCAATCATTTGGGTCAAGAAAAGGAGTTCTTGGATTTAAAAAAACAGTATTTGATGTAGTCTGTCACGCTTATTATGAATATTGTTGTGTTTATTTCTAACTTCTTTTTTTGGAACAAGTTTTGCACTGTTTATTAAAGATGATGTATTTATAATTAGTTAGGATGCTAATACCTGTGTCTTTTATACTCTGTAGCCTATTTTTACATTTTCAGATTAAATTTTCTTACACAAATGTGAAAATAAAATACACTTCATTATTTTTGCTATGCAATTTAATCTAAAATGCGGCATTGGAAAATTTTGAATTTCATTTAGAGAATGTTTCCTTTAAAATAATGGTATCTGGAAAACAGGCTACAAAATGTCAGTTTAGAGTATTTGGATTAAATAACTTTAACATTGTATACATAAAATATAATGCCTAAAAAGTGAGACACTTCTGATTTACTATCACCAACTTCCTTGCAAATGCATGTCATTATTTTTTAAAGCTAAGTGCTAATAATGTACATTGTTCACTGTAAACCCATAGTCATTACTATATAATTATAATAGACAATATGTATTATCATTTTCATAAATTCAGGTTAGCAAATTATGGTATATAACTAATATAAGCTCATTTTATTGTCATTCTGCAAGTCAAATCAGACCTTCAGGTTTTTTCTTAAACTTAGCTTAGTCGTATGCCTTTTTGTGTTACCTTTCTCTTGTGTTCCTAGGTTTTGAGTTTCTTTTATTAATTTTGAAACCTCGTTATTAGAGATCTTCTTTTAAGTGGGGTCCCTACTTGGTCCACATTTCTTTCTTCATTTACCATTGTAATTATTTCATAATGTTCTCTGCTAGGCAGGACACAGCCCCACATCTTCCAAAAATTCTGGCCAATTTCAGGAAAAGGAAATGCAATACAGCATACATACCCAGCAGGATTAAGGTGGCCTTGTCTGTTGATTTTAAATATGTGATGGTAGAAAGAACACTGGCTTTGGTGGCCAGGAGACTTAGAGTCTTATCACTCCGTGAACAAATCACTTCAAGTATCTTTGAGCCTGTTTCACCTCAGTGATGAGTTGTTTAAAGTTCTCCATGCTGTTTTGTATGACTGACCTTTTATTTCTTCCTGATAAATTTCCATAGGATTGACTCTTTATACTTAAAAGCTAATGCATACTTCTTGGTGTTTCTGTATCCTTTATGTTTTCTTAAGCTTCTATTACTATTGGTGTCAATATCAATGTCAACTTAGTTTTAATAGTTGCACTTTATAAAATTAAATACACTTGATAAAACTTTTCAGTGAAATTGATGATTTTTCTGAATTTCAATGATTTTTCTCATTGAATTCTTACAGCATTCATGAAATACTTAGCATCCACTAGGAATACATCCCATTTCCTTGTATTTGAAGTAAATGTAGTTAGTAGGAGTTTAAGTAAATATATGTATTTCAGAGCATGATTATACGTATACTATTGTAAATATCCAAATTAAAATATAAAAAAATATAATCAGGTAAATTCCTATTCAGAAAAACTTTTTGTTCTTCAAACTTAAATCTTATGTGCAACTAAGAGAAGAGTATTTTTTTGTTCTGGAAGAGAAAGTCTGATCAACAGGATCTGATTGCTTGCTTGGTGAAGATAGTTGAATGCTCTTGCAGTTTTTAATATTTTTTATATAAAGTTGCTCAGTTTAACTGTACTCAGTGTGATTTATTTCTAAGCTTTTTCCCCTGTGTTGTAGCTTATTTCAACAATTCCAACTAGCCGTTTAAAATTCCTAAAAGAAGCTGGTCATGGAACACAAAAGGAAGAAATACCTGAGGAGGAATTAGCAGAGGATGTTGAAGAGATTGATCACGCTGAAAGGGAGTTGCGGCGTGGCCAGATCTTATGGTTTAGAGGTCTAAACAGAATCCAAACGCAGGTATGGGCCTGGTAGAGAGGTAGGAGAAATGACGGGAGAAGGGCTTTCTGACCTGGGGAGGAGGTTCGCGTGTTCCTAAACTTCCTTTCTAGCCTTCCCAACCCACAAAAATTTATTTTTTTGAAAAATACTACTGGTGGCTGGAATGAAAGAAACTTCTAACTGATTGTGAAAGAACGTGTCTTATATGCCCCTAAGCTCCTTTTTTCCTAGCTATTTTTTCCCTTCATCTCAAAATGCTATTCTTGCCTATTTATCTGCTCTGTAAAAAGTGCCTTTTTCTTTACTTTTTATATGTTGATAGATGGAATGGTCCTTTCTCTTGTTCTCTCTCTCTCTCTCCTGCTGAGCAAGCTGTCACAATCTCTGATTCCTTGCAGATGGATGTAGTGAATGCTTTCCAGAGTGGAAGTTCCATTCAGGGGGCTCTAAGGCGGCAACCCTCCATCGCCAGCCAGCATCATGATGTAACAAATATTTCTACCCCTACACATGTAGTGTTTTCCTCTTCTACTGCTTCTACTACTGTGGGGTGTGAGTGTGTGTTCCTAAGTGCATGAAATTAACATTTCCTACTTCACACACCTAACGTTTCTCATTTTCTCCTTAATGTTTAAATTCATTGTTCAGGCTTTTCATAAAGCTTTCTTTTTGTAAAGTGGATTGAGACCTCAAAGTGTTGTCATTGTTGTTGTTTTATTTCTTAGAGGGCTAGATAACAGGTGGAACAATTGCAACCAAAGCTTAGCTCTGAAATCTGTGAGCTTACCTCTATGCTAACTTTTCAGTTAATACGGGGAATAAAATTGTAGCTTACAATTTGCAAAACTACTATAAATTTTTGAGTATATGCCTTTAAACATGTTCATACTGCATGGTTCCTGGAAGCATGTTATTTGAAACTGAGCTAACAGAACCAGGAAATTGCATTTATAAAGATAAGATATGAATTTAGCATTATCTTGTCCAGTTTGGAAAATAACTTAGTAGTCTGAAGAAAAAATTAAGTGTATATAGTCAGTTGCTTGCCTTCTTAATCTGAACTTTGCCTTCTTTATATTTTTTTAAGAGGGGATGCCTATATAAACTTTTTTGGTTTTTATGGTTGATTTGGGGGGATTTTTTCCCATTTCTATAATCATTTTAGTTTAACATCAAAAATAAGAAATTTTCTATTAAGATTTAGAAGAAATAGGAAAAGTATATTGATTGTGGAACGTTCCGTGTTGTAATGTCACTAATTGAATAATAAAATTTCTTTTAGGTTTTTAGTAAATCACAAATACAAAAGTCTTATAACCTTAAATGACCCTATTGAAATTGGGGTCTTCTGATTTCACAGTGGATTTTCAGTATATTGGAGAAAATAAAAAATATATACCCAATTCCACCCCTAGAATTGCTGAAATTCTTAAGATTAATCTTGTATTCGGTAAAGACCTAACTTTTCCATTTGGTCTCCAGCCAGAGACTTACTAGAGGAGCTTGGTGAGCTGGGCAGAGCAAGTCAAGGGAGAAAACAGCACAGACTATTTACTTAATACCTATTAGCCTAAGTAATTTTTATTTGATATCTTTAATAGTGTTGAAAAACAGGCAGAGCCAGAACTGTCCCCGTTTTACAGGTTCAAATACTGACTTGGAGTTTAAATGACTTGCTTCTGGATAATAAGCAGAAGCAGCATGGTATAAAATGCAGAGCAGGCTCTAAAGTCAAACTGCCCTTGTAACATTAGGACATAACATTTACATGGACAGATAGGAATCTTCCTTTTTAAAATTACCTGTTTGAATGAAATGGCAAATCCAAATTGCCTGGTCTTAACTCTTCATACATTATCAGTCAGAACCTCCCTTGCCCTTATCTGTGGATTTCACACCATCCTTGGCTTCTCTAGGGCTTCTTATCACCCAGTTTTGGATGGTAAATGCTCCACAAATATCTTCAGAAGGCCTGCCATCTGTCAAGGCTGTTTTAGAACCTCCAGAATATGCAGTCTAGTGAGAGAAACAAACAAGAAGATGCAAGTTTCTACATGGTACTGACCTACAGAATCCTACAGGATCCTTAACTTACTCTGGAAAGTCAGGAAGAAGTGCATGAGTTGTTTGCTTGATAGATTTTGCTAATTGAGAAGAACAGGCCTTAGAAGCAGTAGTTCAGTACTAAAATAATAATAAACTACAGGAAATTGACGCAGCTAGAGTAGAACGTGTCGGTTTATATGTCACAAGATGCATTCAAATCAAGACTGTACTAAAAGGCCCCCTTTCCACAAAATTTTAAATTTGTAAAATTTGAAAGATAAGTTGAAAAATAATAAGGAGTGCATCTCACCTGGATTTACCACCTTTTAAGATGTTACAACATGTGTCTTATCTATATATTAATAATGCCTTTGTCTGAACTACTTGAAAGTGAAATACATGACATTTCATCCCTAAATACTTTAGCGTATACTTCCTAGAAGTCTTGCAAATAATGCCATATTGTATTGAAGAAATTTAACACTGATACCTACCTAATACTAAATATATAGTCTATATTTAGATTTCTCCACTTGCCACCAAAATGTCCTTTATAGCTGTTTTGTTTTGTTTTTCTGAGAGAGAATCATTTTATTTAGTTTCTCATGTGGCTTTCATTGCTCCAACCCTTTGTTGTACACAATGCTGGGGTTCAAAACTGCATCCTCAACGCACACCAGGCTAGTTCTGTAACCCCTGAACCACCACTCCAGCCCCCTTTATAGTTATTTTGACACATGATCCAAGAAAGGATCATCAACAGTTTGTTATTACTCTTTAGTCTTCTAACCTGGATCTATTACCTGCCTTTATTTTTGAAGAATCTAGCCCAGTCATTAAGTGTCCTGCACTCCAGATTTATCTGATTAGCTGCATGTTAAATGTTTTTTGACAAGTTTATATCATGGGTATTGTGTATTCTATTCATTTTTATTTCAGCAGTATTGTGCTGAATTATTTTAAATAGTGGGCTCTGTATTCTAATTTAGAAGGGTGTCACATAATCTTAGGTATACGACAGTTTTCAGTCTGACTTTGTTCCAGCTTCCTGTTAAATATCAGATCAGTTAAAACTGTTTTAAGACACACGTGCATACACCTGCTCCAGTGTTTTCTGATGCACAGCTATAATATATGAAATATATTATATATATATGAGAGTTGCTGGACCCATGTGGTATTAAATTTCAGGGGAATAGAGGTATATTTCAGAAAGTAGCAAAAGGAGCATTACAGCTTTTGCTTCATAAGGTTTAAGATGTTTGCTTCCTGTGTACTCGAGACATGAGGAAGTATCCAGTCACTGGATCATATCCTGCCGATGCTTATCATTACACACTAACAGTTGCAGTAATTATGTTGTTATTTTAAATTTCTTTGAAGCTTTCCTTGTTAAGCATAGTCTTAGGTGGTATAGAACACCAGCCAATATATAAAATGAATGAAGAGTATTAATATGTTTAATGAAAAGTTTCATTGGCTCATCATGCTTCTGCCATAATATTGCATGATCTTCGAAATATCTGTGAATGTCAGATTTCTTTTGACTCTTATTTGGATCCCTTACTCTATTAAACAGAAGAAATGTTAATCTCTTTCAGCTTCGCCAAATACTAGGCTTGAAACATCTCCAAAGATCATCTTTTCTTCCCCCTCATTTATTAGCAAAATCTTTATAAGATTTCTAAAGAAAACATCCTGTAGTTTTTCTTTGTTTATAAAGTATATCATTCTAATATCCCTTATCCCTTTGACCATTACTAAATCCTTTTGCTGAGCACAGAGTTAATCTTGCTGGAAGGCAGAAATTGAGGAAAAAATTGGACTTCTAGGCAAAGGATCAGCTGACTACACCCTGAGGGTTAAATCCGTCCTGTCTGCTGTCTTTGAAAATAAATTTTTATTGGAACACAGCCATGTCCTTTAAGTATTGTCTTATGGCAGTTTAGGCACTGTAAGAGCTAAATTCAGTAATTATGACAGAGACTTTGTGGCTCAAGAAAAAAAAAAAAAATCAAAAACCAGTATTTACTATATGACTCCTTACAGAAAAAGATTCCACCCCTGTTCCAAATAATTAAAACATCACACATAATACAGATGGGTCTTTGAGAAAATTCAGCATGCATTTACTCAACTCTGTAAAACAGCCTTGAATTCTCTTTTTAATTGCAAAATACCTTTTATTTTACCATTTGAGTTAGTCCATGTAATAAAAATAATGATGAATACAGACTTCAGAAGTGGCCATGATATTGTAAAAGATAAGATATATTTGTTTGTAATTAAATAGTTCTATATATTAATCTTCCCTGCTATCAAAAGTTAAAGTAGTATTTAGAAAAATGTGTGGTTTTACAAGGATACCTGGTTTTGATTTGTTACTTGAAATTCATGTATTGTTTACTTTGGTATGTGCTTTATGCATTATTTTCTTTTATTTTTTTTTCCTTTTTAAGTTACTTTTTAAAATTTCCCTGGACATAGGAATTATTAAAGTTTTTTAATTCTGATAATCTAGAAGGTATAATTATGTTGTGCATAGTAGGCCCCAATACATATCAAATAGAAAATGAATTAAAAGATTAGTAAATGGGAATTAGATGTCGAGATTGGAAAATTAGGGTTACTTCTTAGGTTTCTCATTACACTGGATTCTTTGAGATATTAATGTGGTTCCTGGCTACCTACACAATTATGCTCAGAATTATTCTGTTCCTAAGAATTACTATTGAACTGTGAGAATTTACATATAGAAGGTAATAAAGTTCAGAGCAATTGTAAGGCTAGCTCAAGTGTTGGTTTGCTATCACTATATAAAATACCTGAGATAATTTATAAAAATAAAAGTATTATTTTGGCTTATGGTTTTGGAGGTTCCAGTTCTTGATCCAGTGGCCACATTGCTTTTGGGTTGTGGCAAGACAACACTTCATGGCAGGAAGGCATGCATGGTGGTACAAAACTGCTAACATGAGCCAGGGAACAAAAGGGAGAAAGGGCCAGAATTCCACAGTTCCCTAAGGGCACACCCTCAGTGACCTAAGGACTTGCTACAAGGTCCCACCCCTCAAAGGTTCCATCACCTCCCAGTGGTACCACTC
Source organism: Aplodontia rufa (assembly GCA_004027875.1). Classification (NCBI taxonomy): domain Eukaryota; kingdom Metazoa; phylum Chordata; class Mammalia; order Rodentia; family Aplodontiidae; genus Aplodontia; species Aplodontia rufa. The sequence continues at coordinate 8,132 of PVKS010032014.1, forward strand.
CAGGAATCAAACCTTCAACACATAGGTTTTGGGGGACATTTAAGATCTGAACCACAGTACTCAGGGTTATGCCTTAGGTGAGGAGAGCTTTCTTATTTATACTCTCTCTCATCTAGATTTTGTTATGTGTATCTCATGTGAGACTGTTCTTTGAGGATTGCTGAGCTGTCCTTTTACTGTGCTGGTAACCACAGTTGTGTGGCTTAAGTAGAGGAGGAGAAAGAAGGAAACCTTTACTTCAATCTTATGAAATGCTTTTTCTAGTGAATTTAGAAAATAAATAGCTTGTGTGTTCTTGTCTTTAATTGACTTCGAAGGAGTCTGGAATTGAGAGTCCAGAATCGTAGGTTCTAAGACACTCTGACACTAATTAAGAGTGACTTGACTTGACAGATCAGCCACCCATTCTCTCAGTTGCTCTGTTTCATCATTTATAAAGTAGTTAGAATAAAATATCTCTAATATTCTTTCTGTAAATTCTTTCAGAGAAAGAAAAAAAATTTACCAAGTTTTGGTAAAAAGAACTTCACTGATTTCACCTGCCATAAGATAAGTGTGTGATTTATGTATGCACACACACCCTGCTACCCTCACCTGCAGTCTCTACACTCTGCCCCTATAGAGCTTTGCTAATTCTTGGATGTCTGACATACTCCCATACCTTTCTCTATTTTACAAAGTACCATGTGTTCAAAAAATGAATTTATTTCCCCTTGATTCTTAACTGTTCCCTTTTATACCAGTTGTGGTTTTAAAATAAATAAATCCACAGCAAATTGTTTCTCTATCACAATCAATAGCAGTACCAACAACCTAGTACAGTTTGCAGGGATGTCATAGTGAATTTGAATAGTTCTCATCACCCATCAAGTTTGCTAACTGATCCTCTCCAGTTTCTATTCTCCTTTGTGCCTGCTGGCTACTGACACCAGCCAATTTTTCTTATGAAGTTATCTTTATGGTTTATTTCTGGGACAGTCAGGGTACTTGTTAAATGTCTGCATGTATAAAAATGTGAATTGCAAATAGAATTATAGTATATAATAAAATAGAAAACTAATGTAGCGTAGATGCTTGCTGCTTCATGTGTAGATAGATCATGGCCCAGCAGCCTCAGCATCACCTGAAAAGTTGGTAGAAATACAGGGATCTCAAGGCCCTGCTGTGTTTGAATCTGCATTTTATCAGGATCCCCAGCTAGTTCATATGCACATTAAAGTTTGAGAAGCACTGTGTTGATATTTCCATGCTAATACTGTTCCAAGTCTGCAGTGTACTAATTTAATCTCAATCCCACAAAGTATAGGTGCCATTTATTTCCCATTTTAAAAGTGGAGGAAACTCATTTGACTAGTGTTCCTCAGCTAGTAAGTAGCAGAGCTGTAACGTGTTTTACCTTCTTGTCTTTCTCACTCAACTAATATGAACTAAAGCAACTTACAGACAGGGCTTAGTAAATCAGGAAAGACTGGTTTAAGGAGAGACTTTTTTTTTTTTTTTTTTAAGGAGAGACATTTTTAATGTATATTCAAATGTCCATTTGAAGAACTTATTCATTTGCTCATTATTTTTGCCTTAGGAGATGGTTTTGATGACCAAATATTTTTTCTAGAATGTTGAAATGTGAGTTACTTCCCTTAACGTTATGAGTAGGTGATGTCTTCATTATTAAATGATTCATTAGAATTGAAACAAAAACACTGTTTTTTGTTTGTTTGTTTTTTGAGAGAGGGACAGTGAGAGAAAGAAAGAATCACTTTTATTTAGTTTTTCATGTGACTCTCATTGCTCCGACACTTTGTTGTGTACGTGGTGCTGGGGTTCAAACCTGTGTCCTTGCGCATTCCAGGCAATAGCACTGAAACCACTGAGCCACCACTCCAGCCCCTTAAACACTGTGTTTGAATTGATGTATAGAAGATTTTTATCTCTTTTTTCCCAAATGTATGTGTGACTGGATTAATGAGACCTGATAGCCACATTGAGGTCATATTTTGTAGTTCGATTTCCCTTTAGCCTCTATTTAGCCTTATAAAACAAACTTCTGAGCAGAAAGGCAAATTGTTGGGCTGTATGTTTATGGGTAAAAATCCTAGAAAATTTTGAAACTTCATGTCTTTTGTTTGTGAAATTTTTCAATTTTCATTTTGAATCTATTCCTTCTAGAGAATACAATGATTAAGTTGTAATCTATGATAGAGAAAAACACTAACCTTCGTAGAAGAATGGCATATACTCAAATATTTATAGCTGTTCAATGGCATTTTATAGATATTTGCCTGGGGTTTGTCTATTTTTATTTTGTGATTCAGGGAGTGGCGGGTAGATGTGAGTTCATGTGGCATTCAGCTTCTATTTGCTTGGCTTTTCATAGTCGGTGACACCCTGATTCCTAGCATGACAAATAGTAACCCTTTGTGCTTGACTTTAACTTATTTGAATTGTTTTCAAATATACATTATTTTTAGTTTTTTAAGTCAGCTAAGCTTGTGTATGGTTAAGTTTTTGTTTTGTTTGTGTTTTGTTTTCTTAGGGAAAAAATCCTATAAAATGGCTACTTAATTTTTAGCCAGTGACAATGAGATTTTCTTAGTATTACTTTAAATACCTCTTAATTCTTAGAGTATGTGGTTTTGTTGTTCTGTAGTGTCCTACTAAAATATTCATTTTTTTACAGTGTATTGCAAGTTCCACTGCATTACATGCAAATATGATTCACTCATACCTAGCTGTTTGTGGATTCAAACTCATAAATGAGCCATTTTAAGTTAAGTTACCAGTATACTGACATTTTTCTGTGTTTTCTGATATTTACAGATTCGAGTGGTGAATGCATTTCGTAGTTCTTTATATGAAGGGTTAGAAAAACCAGAATCAAGAAGTTCGATTCACAACTTTATGACACATCCTGAGTTTAGGATAGAAGATTCAGAGCCTCATATACCCCTTATTGATGACACTGATGCTGAAGATGATGCTCCTACAAAACGTAACTCCAGCCCTCCACCCTCTCCCAACAAAAATAACAATGCTGTTGACAGCGGAATTCACCTTACAATAGAAATGAACAAGTCTGCTACCTCTTCGTCCCCAGGAAGCCCACTACATAGTTTGGAAACATCACTCTGATTGTAAGCTGAATGTTAACACACTAGCTGCATTGTAAAGAAACAAATTGAAACTGGGTCTTTTCACATATTGTGATGGACAAGATAGTATTCTTGTCTTTGGACTTCAACAGAAGACACACTTGTACGAATGTAGATTTATTTTTTTAAAAAAAAAAAAAAGCAAAGCTTTCTGCCAGACTGAGGGTGCTTTTTTGGGGGGTGGGAGAAATGAACTGACCGATAAACAGTAACTCAGCGTAAGTGACCCGTGGATCATCAGTAGTACACAAGAATGGTCCCGATCAGTGTATTAGCAGAGCTGTAGTTTATCTCAGTCCTTGATGGGAGAGAGGGAGGAGTAAAGCTGGGCAAGACAAAGAGCCCTGGATCATTGAATTGATAGTTTAATTTCTGCTGTTGGCTGTTAATAATTTGGATTATTTATGTTTATAAATGATACAGATCTGTTTACAAGGTTTGTAGATACTTTTTTTGTTCCTGTTCATAGATGGGAAGCTTCCTTATAACTGATGCAGAGAAAAATTAGTCCTTCAAATACTGCTGTATTTTCAGGAAAAAAGGGGTGTTTCTATTGAAACTGTACTAAATTTTTGCCTACAATTTACCTTGTTAAATATTGTAGATAAATTGCTAATACTAATAGCCAAATAGATAACACTAATGCTTTGTTTAAAAAAACAAAAAAAAAACCCAACAAAACAAAAAAAAAAAAAACATGAGCAGTGGTGTTCTAATGAAGTTATGGCATCTGTCCTAATTAGTTTCTTAAATACATTTACTACTTAATGGTTTTGAAACAACTGTTTAATTTTTAAAATTTTTGAAAACTTGCTAATAACCTTTTGTTCAGAATTTAGTAGATTGTTTAATGCAGGACATCAACTACATAATGAAAGAATGCTTGAAATGCTTTTGTTATTTCAGGCAAATCAAATTAAATCAAACTATCAAACTACAAGAGAACCTTAGTCCTTTTTTGTTTTGTCTAAATATGTTAGTTCAGTGATGTCTTGGTGAACTGTGAGTGAACTGTATTGATTTTTCTAATCTTTAGAGACCTTCATACAGCATGAGGGCTGTTGGCATTTTGAAAAAGGTTAATAAGTAGAAACATACATGTTTTCCTTTTGTTTTTGAAACCTGTTTGTAAGCATAAATAAATATGCCCTTTTATTAAATAAATACACAGCAATTTTTTTAAAAGACATTTCAGCTTCTTTCCTCAGTTCTGCATATATGGTGCATCAGTCTGTCCTGTTTAACCACAATTAGAATAAATTTCAAGATGATAACAGCCCCATGAAGTACTACTTTAATTCCTCGGTGGCAACCTAATAGAATCAAATTAGAAGATTGATCACAATTTTGCCATTTAACATGTTCTTCATAGAATTTACATGGTCTACAGTGGTCTCAGTTTTTTTTTTTTTAAAGCAATGACCACCATTGTGTTTGATACATTTATTTTAATTCCTGAGTGGCCAAATAACAAATTAGATAAAATGAGATTATATGAAAAAAGTGGAAACATTTCTAAAAAGGTAGATGTAGATGTAACAATTAACTGTATACTGGAATGCCCTTCTCTAAGCCAGTTGGATTCCTTTGCTCTGTTTCCTTCCAGTCTGTCTTCTTCCCTTGTTTGCCTCTTGTCTTTGCCTGTTAGAAACTGGCATCGTATTAGGCCCAGCTTTCACCAGATACACAATCCTCAGGCTGACGTGATGTTTAGCAGGACTACTACGTCTGAGAGTCCTGACCCCACAAAGAAACATTTAGTTGATGGTGCTTGATATTTTTGGTGGGTGGGGGAAATCGTTTTCTCTCCATCAGTTCTTTGCAGTAATCCTCTGCAAGTCCTAGAAACACATTGGCTCTGTCAGCATTTGTCATTGTACATTTATTCATCAGGTATTTATAGTGACTCATACTGTAAAAAGAGGTGGCATGATATGCTGGGAAGCATATTTAGACTAGGAGTCAAGACCTGGTTTCTAGTCTTGGTTTTGCCATTAACGTGCTGCATGATCTTGGAAAAATCATTTACCTTAAAATGAGGGTGGTGGACTAGACTCTACCTTGAAGAACCCTTTCAACTCTAAAAATTGACCCTATCAACTGATGAAGCCTACATACAAGGCATAGGGAATAGAGAAAAGGGAAATGTTTTCAGTTTTCTTTTTTATTTTGGTTATGCTTAAATATGAATGTAATTACCAAAAGATATAGAAGTGCATGTGCTTTGGAGGATTTGTATTAAGCTTTTACAGTATTCATTTTTCAACTCAAGGCAATGGCTTTTTACACCAACTCTAATCCATAAATGGGTCTTAAGACATCCATGAAGTAGTAGCAAGACATGCTTAGTGTGTATTTCTCTCTTTGAGACACTGTAATTTCTACCAGAAATTTCCAGAGCATTATGTAAGTAGAAAAAAATGCAAGCAAGCTGTTAAAGATCTTGGATCCCGTTAAATAGTATGTATAGCTGAAATCAGCATCTGTAATTCAATCACTTTTCCTCTTTTATCCTCTAACCAAAAAAATGTTTAATTTTGCATCCCAAATGTTTTTAATCTTTGTATATTTTTTAAAAATCCTTTTCTCCTCATCATTGCCTTTTTTGTGGTTGTAAATAGACTTACTTGCACTTTGAAGATGAGTTACTCCTTGTCATCTTACAAATATGTGATATGGTAATTTTCATAACAGATGTCAGTTTTGAACCAAGAAATGGTGATTTGTTTATAAGAAAAAAATAACTGGCTTCATTTCTGTGAAATTGCTCTTTGAAAATTTCTTTTTACACGTGTAAGCCAACTGAGATACCGTGATGGTGTTAATTTCTTTCAATGATGCTTACCATCTATTTTAGCCACTGAGCCTTTTATTATTTGTCTATTTGTAAAGTTTATTTGTCTTAACTCATTTAATAAATATACTGTTTATCTGTTTCTGATTGGGGACTGAACTCTTTGAATATTGAAATTGATTTGAACATCATATTTTAAAGTAAGTTTTTTCTACTTGAGATTTTAAAAATCTAATTGATGAAAATTCTGTAATGTAATTGAAATGTTATGGTTGTGCTACAGTGATTCAGTGTTCCAGTATTGATATGCATAGTCTTGCCTCTAAAATGAAGTGGACATTGTCTCCACTCTTCCTACCCAAGGCTTCAACCCTTCTGGCACAATAGATTATTTATATGCCCCATGCAGTGTAATGCTTTGGTTATAGAACAGATTAGTTTTTCACAATAAGTATAAGAATTTATTTTTCATTAGATAATACAAACTTGTCAATAACAATTATCTGAACTCTATAGTGAAAAAAATAATGGCCCTTAGATTGGTTTTTATAATAAATTACTAATATAAATTCACGTTTTTTGGTTGAAAACTTTAAATGATTATAAATACCATATTTTTATAGTATAAATTATTAGTAAATTATTGAGTATATTTAAATATCATATTTATAACATGAAAGATATTTTCCATTTTGTCAAATTGGGTTTTATATCTGTATTATGTATTAGAATTGAATTTGGAATTACATTCTCTGTAAAATGAATTGAATAAGAAAGGGGAGTTTCTCTAAGCCTTTGCTTGTTGACATTTTTCCTTCCCTATGCGCTTAGAGAGCGTGTGTCTTTTTGTAGCTGCCTTCTTCTGTAACGTATGCTACTCTTAAGACTCTCAACCCAAATCCATATTAAACTTTTTCTTTTAAAATTATTCTTAATACTGTAGACCGAAAAAAAAGCATAAATGTACCACCTTACTAAAAATAATCTCTGAAAAATGACCTTTTTGAATAAGTGTTTTTATGCCATCATATGGTAAGGGAAATCAGTGGTAGTTGGTATGTGTCAGAAAAGAAATTGTTTGGACAAAAATAATTTTCTTTCCAGCAAATTGATAATTTTGCCCCTTAAACTCTCAATTGGACATTTACTTCTATTCTTTTGTCATAAGTACTATTTCTTTGATAATTTCTCTATTAAAATACACTTTAACGTATAGATGAATATACTAAATGTAGGCATGTTTAATCTGTATTCTGTGAATTCAAGTTATTATTGAACAATATAATTGTAATGGTCCCAAAATAGGGACTTAAGATTAAAATATAAATATGTAAATATAGATAGATATGTATTATTTGTATAGTATCAGTCTCTGGCACAATTTTCTTAACTGGCATTTCCCAATGAAAACTGGTTCCCAAATGAGTAACGCACACATCTGAGTTTAGAGTCAATGCCAAACTAAGGTTCTCTCCTTTTAAATCAGTGTTTCAAGAACCACGTTTTTTTTCCAAATCGCCTTGCAGAGGATTAGGTATGAAAAATGTTATTGTCCCTGCATAAATTGGCATTTATGGATTACTTGATATATGCTAAGCACTTTTGGTATATTGCATAAGTAATTCTGTGAACTGCTGCTGTTTTCTATACATGGCAACAGGCTTAGGGAGTTGTATTCAATCACTTGCTCTGGGTCGCATGGCTAGGTAGTGGAGCTGGGATTCTCACTTGATGCAGACCCTTTAAGGAGCCTCAGTTGGAGGTCTTCACCACAGTACTAGCATCTTGTTAACGTGAGTTCAAGGGGCCAAAAAAATCTGTGCTTGCATATCCATTGTTCCCTTTGTTGGTGTTCTTTTCTGATAATAAATGCTTCAAACATGATCTTAAGAGTCTCCTACCCTTCCTGGAGGAAAACTCAAAAGACTAAGGCAAAGAATCACCCATTGAGATGTATATAATCCAAGCTTTCCTCACAGACCTACTCTTGCTGAGGAGTCAAAGACAGCTCAATAGATTGATGTTTTTAACAGCATACTTTGGTTACAGAATTTTGTAACTTCATACTTTAAAGACAGGTATGTTAAAATTTCATACATTGCAATAATTTAAAAGGTCATTGCTTTATTTCCTTAATAATTTGGAATAAAAATAAATATATTAATGAATTAATCTGCATTTGAGTTTTGAAATTTGAAAGGGTTTTTCTTAACAAGAAAACGTAAAGAATATTCTTTTTTTTTAAAGTAGAAAAATTTTGTCCTTCAGTATTTTCCTTGATGAAATTCTTAATGCTTTATTTAGTATTTAACCCAAGGGAGGGACTCTATTGCATATTTGATTTTTAAATGATCCACTTTTAAAATAAAATTGGAGTCATTTCACTGCCATTTTATAGTAATGTGATTTATGGTTTTTGAATGATCTGTCCCCCTCTTAGTCTGTAAAAATGAGATGGTTGTTGGGTTTTATGACCTAATTAAGGTATTTCAGTGAAGATAAAGAGTTTTGAAACTTTTCCTGTTGGGCTGCTTTTGAAGTCATATCTAGTCAAAGGGATGTCTTAACAAATGGCTTGGGGATAAAGGCAAAAAAATAAAATCAAGAACTCAGGAAGACCTATGGTATGTGAAGTTAAAGTTGAGATCCTTTTAATTTATCTAGTGTTCTAAAGTTTTAATCTTAAACCTATTCCCCAAGAAGAGTAAATCAATAGTATATCTAAAAAATTTTAATCACTCATTTTCTGCTACAGACAGAATAGGTGCAGGTCTCAGCCTCCAAAGTGTGGTAGAGTAGAAGGTGGATTGTAACAGTAAAGCCCACCAAGTCTCCAGAGACTGGAAACCTTTCAGAATCTTGTAAATAACACTACCTTGGTATCTCCCTGCTTTCTGGCACCCAGAATAACTAACTGCTGTCATTTCTTTGTCCATGTATCCTGCTCTCTATTAATTCATTCATTGAATACATACCTGATACCTGTTGGGAAGAATTCATGCTGTTCTAAACTCAGGAGACTTAAACAGTGTCCTTCCTCTTGATGAGCTTAGTTGATGCTGTGTGACAGTGATCAGGGTAGCCTTCACAGATAGGGTGTAACATTTTGAGCCGATACCTGAAGGAAGTGAAGGAGCCACCTTGTTGGCTGTGTGGAAGAGTCTTCTAGTCAAAGGTTCCATTAGAATAGCGCCTGTCAACTAATCCCATCATTATGTAAAACTATATTATATATATATAAATAAAAATTGCCTTTCAAAAAAAATAGCACCTGTCAAGTTTGAAGAACTGAGAGGAAAGTAGTGACCAATATAGCTGGAGTGGCGTGAACCAGCAGATGTATGTAGACAGGTAATGGGAGGTTTTTCCTGACCTCTTAATTCTTGGCAAGAACTTTTGAGACTGAGTGAGACAGGATGCCGATGGAGGATTGTAAGCAGAGAAGCAGCATGGCCTGGTTTTGAAAGGATTGTTGGCTTCTCTGTGGATCCAGATATATTGGCAGCTAGAAAACCAGTTAGTAAGAGATTGCCTTTTTCAGACTTCTTCCAGTCTAGCTTAACTTGTTCTGCTTCTTTGTAGCCCATTTTATAGAATTCTGTGGACCCTTATAGCCTTTATCTGTGTTAACTTTATGCTTGTCCTGCTTTTCCAAGTGACACAAGGTTGGCATCAATTTTAATCATTTCATGTATTTTCCCTGTCTGCATTAGCCTGTGTGCAAATTCCCACGTGTATCACAATAGCCTTCACTTTTTCTGTTATTTAACAGTGTAGTTACAAATGGAAGATGATAGCCATTCTGTCTCCAAGATTGTGATCAGTGACTCCTCCAAACTACCTTTTGCTTACTATGTAAAAGCTCTTCTCACATGCTGATCTGGTTTTTTATACTAGGCATGATGGTCTCGTCAGTCTCTTGCCTCCCCAGTTGCTTCTAGTTTACTCATTTTCATCAGCTCTGTCTTACCCAAGGCACTTGACCTCACTCCTGTCTTCTGTGTTTTGTTGCCCAAACTTGAAAACCTTCAGCTTCATACAGTTCTCAGCATTAGAGTAGGCATCATTTTGCCGGGGATGATTCACTCCCCAGTTTTCCTCAGTGGTTCTTTGAGCCAACTTTTTGCCGTGTTCTATTCAGGGTCTTTCCTCATTACAGTTACTCCAGCTCTTTATGTCTCTTTCTGACACACTTTTTGCATTCTGTCAACAAAACCTCTCATTGTCAAGCAGACCTACAATTTCTTCAGTTGTGTTGGCAGACTTGTGCTTCTCTGTCATCATCGTACTGGGTTTTAGTCCCAAAGAGCAAGATTTTGCACCTATCCATATTAAGAAGTTGATTTACTGAGTGCATATCACTTACTCTTCATTTTTGTCATCTAATTTATTCTCAGCTTTTTAGGCTTAATCCTACTGAAGACAGGAGCTTTCCTTTTGCTTTACTAGAATAACTGTTTTCACAGTAAGATTGGAAGTCCTGGACAAGATCTGCAAACAACTCTTTGTATCACTTTTCGAAACCACTACCATTTCATTCAATCATTCGGTCAATTAAGGATCATCTAATTAAATGATCCATCATCCTACTTATAAATAAAATTCAAAAGAGCACCTAAAAAGTTTCAGATCCAAAAGTGGATCTTATTAAAATGCTGTCAGTAGCTTTTGTCGTTTAAGTTGCTACCCTAGTTCTTTAATGTCAGGTTCATAACACTTGTGAACCACGCTCTCCACATCCTGCCTTCTCTGTCCCCTATTACCAATCCAACACTCAAAATCTTCCTAAATCACCATTTTCTCTACATCATCCTTTCCCCTCTTCAAAAACCAGATAAGTAACCCCAAAATTTTTTTGAATAGTGTTCTTCATGTAGCTCTCGCCTGCCCTCCCCCCTTCTCTTTTACTGTGAGTTCACTGTGTATTCCTGTGTTCTTCCCTCTCCTGGAAGTTCCCCTGAGAGCCACATGTTCCTGGCCCTTTTGTATTTTATATCTTCCCATCGTGAGTACCACCCTGTCTCTGTTCCTTAATACAACAGACTTGTAAGAAAAATGATGAAGATTACATTTTTCAAAAGAAAAATGTCTTTCTCGAAGAGAATGCCAAGACTTAGTGGCTCCCAAAGGTTTAGGAAAAGGCAATATTATATGGGAAGAGCAATTATTAGCAGTCAGCAGACCTAGTTCCAGTCCCAGCTCTGTCTTGTACCATCTTTAATACCTTGAGCCCTCGATGTACTTCACAGAAATAGGAATATTAGAATTCCTGACCTGCCTTAGTTGTTCAGATAAACTTGGAAACGCAGAAGCGCATCAACAATTAAAAAGACAATGTGAAATGGTACTGCTGACTTAGCAACAGTCATGTGAAGAGCTGTTCCTGCCTCTCCTAATAAATTTGATTAAATTTAAAATTTTGAATTGAAAAGTCTTATAAATTCCAATCAAGCCACAAAATACCCTGGTATTATGTAGACTAACCAGGAGATTCGTTTCATTAGAAATAATAGTGTTTTCTTCCCTTTCCATTTTTTCCTATGTGTTTAGTCAATAATAGGTACATCATTTTCCCTTTAAAAAGAAGCTGCTTGCTTACCAGTTGCACATCTGGCTGGTGGAGATCAACTGAGTGTGTTAGCGACCCAGTCACTTAGTTTTTTACTATCTATCACTTAGCTGAACACCCCTAGATACTATGATGGTATGGAACGGTTACCGAGCCTTATTTGCTCTTGTTGCTGTTCCTGGTCCTCTCTTTATTCCCATATTAAACCATGAAATAAATCCCAAACTTTTCAGGATATTGGAGTCACTTAGGAGCTTTAAAACATTCTGGTGCCTGGCTCTAAGCCCTCAGGGTTGTGGTCCACAGTATGGCCTGAGCATTGGCATTTTTCTTTTTTTAGCATTCCCAGATGATTCTAATATGCAGCCAAATTTTGGGAACTACAGAGGGAAGCTGTAAGAACCACTATACTGAAATGCAAGAAGTTAAGAACATAAGGGTAATTTATGAATTTGCCTCTCAAGATTGATGCATAGCACCAAATTCTTTTTATGTGCTCCAAATGATTTTTAATTTTTTTTAAAAAGAGCAAAACAAATGATTCTTAAAAGCCAGGTTGTCTCTCACACAATTAAAGTCAATATCAAAAGGACAAAGTATATAGCTCATTATATTAAATTTGGTTTTTTAAAATTTGCTGCAATTAGAAACTAACCTGAGATAATATATTTTGTGGAAATATACCTAGTAAGTAATAAGTCAAAACCCTTTATCTCATGTTTTAAAATAAAATATATCCATAAAAAAAAAGCTGCTTTGTTGTGTGAAAGCAAAATAAAAGGACTTCAAATATCAGATTATGAAAGTTTGCTTTTAAAATTCTAGTCTACGCCTAGAGATGTGGTCTAAAAATCAAGCAATATGCCATTTAGAATAACTTGATGGGGAAATACCAGATTTTATGTTGAAGATAAGCATATTAAAATTTTATTGACATATGTGCAATAGGAGTATATAGTTTCTTAAAATAAGGTTTTTCCATTAAATCACCTTTTCTCCAACCCAGAAAAAATATTATAAATTGATCTTTGTTTTTGTTTTGTTCTAAGGACAATTTTTTTAAGTCAATTAGTTAAAATATGTTGGCTGCATACAGCCAGTCAACTCCTAAAAGATCCTGTAACATCCAGAACTGGTGGACTGTTCCATCAGTACTTCCAGCAATAGTTGGAGTTGCCCATCATTCTAGATCACTTCCTTTCATATTTGCCTCAGTTTTTATGTTTTAAGAAGTTAAACTTTCTTAGCCACTTGGATAGTTAGTATCACCTGGGATTTGAATCCAGGATTGTTCAACAGCTCAACTCATGACTATTTCAACTACATGAACCTCACAGCATCTTCAGCTTGGTCAGTTACTCTAAATGTTAAAACCAGAATCACATCAAACCAGTTCTTTGTGGAATTCTTCAGATACATAAAGCAAGTTTTGCATGTCCCCCAGACCCAAGCTCCATCCTTATCTTCCCATGTTCAACATCGATAGCTCCTACCACTGTTCTTCACAGTAGAGCCCACATGTCCCAATTTATCAAGGATGGTTTAGGGACATGCACCTGCCATTCCAGTACAACTGAGAACAACCCCTTTCACACTCAGAATTGTTCTTGTTTGATGATCAAAAAGGAATGTTTTCGGGGCTAGAGCAGTGGCTGGGTGGTTATGGCGCTTGCCTAGCATGCGCAAGTATGTGAGCTCAAACCCCAGCACCACGTACACAACAAAGTGTTGGAGCAATGAAAGCCAAATGAAAAACTGAATAAAAATTGATTCTTGCTCTCTCACTGTCCCTTCTCTTTAAAAAAAAAAATTGAATGTTTTCAAGTTATATTATTATCTGGTTCCTTTCCTCCAATTTGTCTGTATCCCTCTGGGTCTGCAGCCTGGCAGCTGTTTACAAATTGTGTAATTTGGGATTCTACTGGTATGACAAAACAAGAAAAGACAGCTACTTTCTGTCATCTGTGTTGGTGATAAAGGGATTCACAAGTATATCCAGTTAACAGGGGTAGCTTGATGCTGGGGTTGCACAGGGGTAGAGCACTCACCTAGAGGCCCTAGGTTCAATCCCCTGTACCATTAAAAAAAAAATTACATATATGTAGTTCTCAACAGATTGTGAATATCAGTAAAGACTCCAAAGTGTCCAGAAAACAAGAGGACTTCTACAGTCTGCTGTGTTTCTAAGCTTGGTTAATCAATTAAAGTTTTTAAATGAATGAGTGAAGTTAAGAGTTTCAAAAAAAAAAATGCTTTCCTATAAGATTGAAAGAGCAGGGCAATTTTTTTTAATTTTTAATTTTTGAACAACCTTACAAGATTTTAACAAAATAATATAAAATGTGTATATATTCTGGGTATTGCAATTATCCCCAGGAGTGCCCCCCCAATTACCCTCCCTTATCCCTCCCTTCCCCTTCCCACTATAACTCTTAAAAAAGTATTAGATTGTAAAGCATTACATCTTATCTGGATTTAAGTCATGTTACTAGACCAACTTTCTCATTGTCCAGGGTCTAGTCCCCACCTCCACATATGAGTGGAGACAATCGACCCTTAGATCTCTGGGTTAAGCTGATTTTACTCATCATGATCTCTTCCATAGCCATCCATTTACCTTCAAAGGCTGCAATATCATTGTTTCTAATTGCTGTGTAATAGCCCATGGTATAAATGTACCACAGTTTTTGGATCCATTCTTCCAGTGAGGGACATCAGAGTTGTTTCCATAGCCTAGAATAGTAAATTGTGCTGCTATGAACATCGATATTGCTGTGTCACTGTAATGTGCTGATTCTAAGTCCCCTGGAAAGATACCCGGGAGTGGAATAGCAGGGTCATATGGTGGAGTCATCCCTAGTTTTTTAAGGATTCTCCATACTGCTTTCCAGAGGGGCTGTACCAGTCTGCAGCTCCACCAACAGTGTGTTAGTGTGCCTATCTCTCCACAGCCCCTCCAGCATCTATTGTTGTTTATTTTCTTCATCTTTGCCATTCTGACTGGTGTAAGGTGATATCTTAATGTGCATTTCTCTGATTACTAGTGATTTAGAGCACTTTCTCATGTATTCATTGGCTTGATCAATGTCCTCTGGTGAGAAGTCTCTATTTAGCTCTTTGGCCCATTTATCAATTGGGCTGTTGGTGTTTTTGTAGCTGACATTTTTGAGGATTTTATAGATTCTGGATATGAGACCCTTGTCTGAGGAATCATAGTTCATGATTCTCTCCATTTCTGTAGGAAACCTCTTGACTCTTTTGATTGTTTCCTTGGCAGTACAAAA
>PVKS010032015.1:0-22940 GCA_004027875.1 Aplodontia rufa
ATTTGATACGGATGTTTTATAACCAGATTGTAATCATTCCTCAAGTACAAAACTTTGTCAAATATCGAAATGTGTACTTACTATGTGTGTATTTTATCATAAGTAACATATTATAAAAGTTGATGAGGATAACATTACCCCACATAATAAAATTATTTTCTATAAAATGTTAACTTATTTCTTAAACAATGATGCAGAAACACATTTGAAGGTAGAAAAATTGATTAATATATTTTCATAAGATCAAGAGTAGCATATTATTGTGGATAAAGTAATTATAATTCAACCTGAAGCGTTCTTGGCCACCAAGATAACTGGTAATTCTAAACAGAGACGGCCTCACTGCGTTGGCAATTTCACTCTTTTCCAAGAGATAGGATTTTTATATATTCAAGTATTTTAAAGGCATATTATAAGTAATATTTACCCTTTTGAAAAATGCAAAGTTTCAACAGATAGATTTTATAGTCTCTTTGTTTCTATGTATTTATGCTAAGTAAAAATGTACAGTATATAAAGGCAATTTATCTTTAGACAGAAAGTTTGTTGCATATGTTTTATAGTGTGTTACACACGTACATTTTCATTTTGTTGATGACTGCTGAGAAATTAATTTTATCAATAATTTAAACTTGTGCAAAAATTAAATAAAATGTAAGTATTAGTCTGGATATTTTAAGTTCTTCCTTTTTAGAAAAATATAATCATAAATCTTTCACTTTTAGTCTATGAGATACTCTTGCTTTTTTAAAGAGAGAGGGACAGTGAGAGAGACAGAAAGAGAGAAACAACTTTATTGAGTTTTTCACATGGCCTTTGTTGCTCCAACACTTAGTTGTGTACATGGGGTTTGAACCCGGGTCCTCGTGCTTGCCAGGAAAGCACCGAAACCGCTGAGCCACCGCTCCAGCCCTATAAGATACTCCTGATTATGTAAAATTTTAGTGTATGCTCCTTCTCTTTTATTCTATATTTTCCTTTCAGTAACTCATTGAACTCTTTCCTTTCTTTTAATTCTAACAGTAAGCATTTAATAATAGAAGCTATCACATCAAAGCAATGTAAAATATTAATTAATACTAAACATATTCAAAGTTAAATACATAAGATTCACTTTTCCAGTTTGATAGTGACAGCAAGATTGATTTGAGGGTAGCAAAAAAAAAAAAAAAGAAGAAGAAGAAGAAGTAGTAGAAAATAAAGAAAGAAAGAAATGGGACTGGTTTCCCCTTTCTTCCTTTTTTTGTTATGTTAGCCTTGACTGTGAATCAAAGAGCCAAACGTATTAAACACACCAAAAATTGCTCCTTTCTCCATAAAATAGCTTTTTCAGTTCTATATTATGCACTCAGTGAGAAATATCTCCCCTCACGAAAATCCTGTGCAATTGAATAAAGTCTACTTTGAAGATAATGCTTTGCTATTTTTGAAATGAAAGCAGCGTGTGACACACGAAGACTGTAACATTATTAGACTGAAGACTGAGTACCACTATATGCCGCCTACTTCTTCTTTCCCTCTGGGACACTGTAGGTAATCTGAGACGCTGGGAAAGCAGCCCCTTAGCTGTTTAATCCACATATCCAGACACTCAGACTTGCCTCAAATCTAATAGAAAATCATGTTCTTTAAGAGAGGTTTTAAGAAGTCAATGGCATATCACCGCAGCATGTTTTAGATGCCGCATCGTCAACCTCCTCATAAATGACACTGAAAACCTAATTTCCACCATTCTTTGTGTTGTCTACAATCATTCCATCTTGCCACCTAGGTCCACTAACTTGAGTCTCTTTGTACAATCTGGTTGCAGAATCTTCCAGAGTAAAACAACGCCCCCCACCCACAAGCATTGGTTTTAGACCATGTATTGTATAGCTATTTCATAAATCACACCGTTTTCTTTAGGATGAGTCACTGCTGTGCAATTTATTTTTATATCTAGAATCTTGCCACAAAAACTCAACCCCTTAGCACCATGGTATTAAGCAGTTCTTAGTCTTCTTAATTCTCTAGAATTCTCCATATTGTCCTATATTTTTGGCTCAGTTTCCTTCAGTCATTTCTAATGAATGACATTTCCAGTTCTTACCTAGGATGACAGCCCCATAAAGCCTTCTACAACTTGTTTCTACCCCATTTTCACTTATGCCTCAGAAGATATGCCACTGTCCAGGTTATTATACCATTAACGATGACACAAAGACATACTACGTATTCCTTAGGAATTATTAAGCTCACTGTACTCTCTAGGGATAAACGGTATGCTTTTATAGGCAACACAGACTCTTACAGGTAGCTTAGTGAACTAAATCATACCTGATCTGTTGCACTCTAATTAGGTCCTAAATTCCCCTACTTTTCAAATAGGTTAAATATGTGAAAGTGATGTGGTAATTCCTACTGTAGGCACAAATTATTTCACGAAAGCACTCATCTTTCAAAAAGCAATTTAGTAGCCTCAACAAGTTCACATAAACAATTTTCTCACTACTCCCCTTTCAAGGATGCTATCATTGAAAGAAGAAACATTGCTGTTAAAGTCTCAACATTACTTTCTCTTCAACCATTTGGAAGGAAGAATATAAGCTCAATGAGAGAAAAGACCATGTCTGTTAGGTACAGTGTGTAAAACCCAATATGTGCTCCATAAATATTTCTTACATGAACAGTCAAATCCTGTTAATTCAAGTCCATGATTAATACATAATAATTTGCAAATATTCCATCTTTTAAAATAGACAATATACTTTACACAATTGAGGATATAAACAGAAGACCCCAATCTATTATCTCAAAAAGAAAAAGTGATTTTTCAACAGTTCAGAGACATAAAATCATCTTTAGATTTAAAAAAGGGCATGAAAATCAATTTTTTATTTATACTATATCAAGTAGCTTAAGCAACATTATTAATTTTGTTTTAAAATATGCATCATAAATAATTTCAGAGATGAGAGTCCTTCTATCACAACTTAAGGAATGGTGCCAGTTGGCATGTGATCTTTCCATCATTTCCTCCACATTTAGAATTCCAAATTAGATTATTCAAATGTGATCTCAAAGAAGTTACCCCTGGAAACCACTTACAGACTTCCTGCGGTACAGAAAGGCTTGGCTGCTGATTGGTTTTAGCCTCAGGGAATATCACACCAATGCACAGCAGTCTCTAGTGACTACCAATTTGCTTCCCAGTGTGAGGCTAGGTATTGCCTGTGGTCATTAAAGCCCTATTTGGTAAAGGGCTTTCCTTGTTTACTGATTGTCCTTTCCTTTTTTCACGGTGAAGACTACTCACGCTGAAGACAACCAATTGAAGATTTAAAATTTAATTCTCAATCTTTTCACGTTTAAGATTTTTTACAATAAAAACAGTTTTGTTTTGTTTTGTTTTTGCATAGACTTTTTCTTATTTTATTTTTGAGCAACCTTACAAGATTTTAGCAAAATAATATAAAATGTGTATATATTCTGGATATTGCATTTATCCCCAGGAGTGCCCCCCCAATAACCCTCCCTTATCCCTCCCTTCCCCTTCCCACTGTAACTCTAAAAAAAGTATTAGATTGTAAAGCATTACATCTTATCTGGATTTAACTCATGCTACTAGACCAACTTTCTCATTGTCCAGGGTCTAGACTTTTTAACACATTCAATCCTGCAGTTATTCTCATGCAGATCTTTTTTTCATCTGCATTTAATATTTCATTTTAATTACTTCCGAAAATGAACATTTAAGTTAACATTGTGAGTTTTGTTCTTATAGCTTTTGATAACACCTTGAACAATAAAATTAAGAAAAATTGCGTTGTTTTTCTTTTTGGATAATTATCATATTGGCATGGGAGATAATGAAAGTTGGGCAATGGCTTTACAGAAAAGTTAGTGAATTATTCTATCCTATGGAAACATTCAATTAGTGAATGGTAAATTCAAACTAATTTTCTTAATATTTGAACTTTTAATAATATCAAGGCAGCATAGTTAATTTTGCAGATTCCCTAATTTAGAAATAAGATAATTTCTTAGCCACTAGAATAAGTGACTGAATTTTCTATACTTTAAATGAGGATACATGGAAAAAGAAATAACAGAGTATATTTGAAGGAACAGAACTATAATAATTAATAAGATTTGATTGGAGATTATAGTAAAGCTGAAGTTCTTTGAACAAAAGGTATATATAGTGGAGAAATGGAAGGTTGCACAGAATTGCCAAATTTTTCTTAGAGTACGTTAGGTTCTTGGAAACAAATGCTATTTACTATTAACCTTTGTATTCAATCCAATATTCTCATGACTGCTAGGTAAACTTAATATATTGTTAAGTTTAGTTGGCCACCAGTCTCCCCAACCTTAAAGCTAACAATGCTGTAACATCTAAAATCCACAGAAAAAAATGAGCTTGCTTTGCTATAGCCTAACACTCCCAATAATGCATTTGTAGAATATACTGATTTATGACTTTGTGGCTACAACAGTTCATTTAACCTCTTCGTGCAGTAGCATATCATTCAGGGTAACTTGAATCTGAGTTTTTGGCCTTGGTCACTCATATTTGGCTCAGATTAAACTAATTCATATTTCCTATAGAGCTATATTTTATATTGAGAAGACATTATCTATTTAATATCCCAATTAATTACAGATAGACATTAAAGGTTTAACTTTTGATAGATAATTCAAAAATTAGTGTTAAAACTAAGAAAAATGAATTTAAATTCTCATTTTTCAATAGTGCAACACTTAGATTAAAATGTTCTCAGAATTTAAACACAAAGTGGTTTACTCTTCAAATGGAATAAAAATTGAGTTCAGGGAGTCTAGAAACTGACTTTAAATGTTTATAAAATTTGAAAATCATAGTAATTTTCTTAGAGCATGTATTACCACAAACCGTAATCCAAAGATACCTGCCACTGGTAAATTAAAACACAAAGGAGAATAGAAGAAATAGCTTCTAATAGAGTAGTCCCATTGTATTTGTGAACTGTTACTCTTTCATTCATTTTTATGACACTATATTTTTTGGCAGAATTGGCAAAATGTACTTAAAACAGTGGAGTAATTAATTTGCCAAGTGTTTATAACTTTAAGAAACTAAGTTCAGATATATGCAAACATATGCACTTAGCATGTATTTGGTAACTGTGTATTGAACATGGTCCTGATAAGGCAGCCTCATAGAGGCCAATTGTCCCTGGAGAACTATATTGTGCATAACCGGAATGTCATATGTGTATTTTCATGAGGAATTTATTGCTAAATCTTGTCCTGTTTTTCAGCTAGTCATTATATTTTTACATTTGACAAGTACAGAGATCACTTTCTTCGAGCCACTCAGATGAATCTTTAATTTATACTATTCCATTTTACCTTTATAACTACTTGAAATAGTTTTATCAGTATGTATCCAATTTTTTAAAAATTACTCTCAGAATTTTTATATAATTTGCCCAAATTCATGTAACCTTGAAACGGCTCTGTCAGACAGAATGTGAACACTATCAGTTTGGATTCCAGAACCTTCTGTTGTTTTTTCTTGTAGAATAATGTTTAATTGCAAAGTAGTCACTAACATTGTCATAATGCATTGAATGTCAAGATTGGAGAGGACCTGAAGATCCTCCCGTCCAGTGTCTATTTAGCCTTCTGTATAATCCGAACAAGATTGTTAGTCAACTTTCTTTTGAAACTGCTTTCCACTGAAGGTCTTACTAGCTTAAAGTAGCCCAGTCTGTGCACAAGTAGACACTTGTGCTATTCAAGACTTACACATTATAAGGTATTGTTTGGTCCTTCTAAACTGGTGCTGTGTGATTTTCTAGTTCCTGAGATTTTTCTTTAACTTTCACAGGATCTCTGAGTTATTGGACAGGCATTCATGTGTATGTTAACCTCTCTTAACCCTTGCCCTGTTTGTATTTATTATTTGCTTAAAAAAAAAACCCATGAGAATTTGAAATTTGTTCACGATTGGAACAAGTAAGTAGTAGAGCTTGTATAGCAACTATCTCATTTGATTTTAAATCCACTTTGCCTTATCAAATCAGTCTTAAAAATGTACACTTCAGTGGTTTTTGCTACACAATAGATGTAATTATAACTCTCATTCATTTTTCATTTCAGTTTATTCTAACCATGTTTGTTTTATGAATTGTAAGAGCTCAAATATTTTCCTTGCTCTACAAATAATTGCTTTGTCTGCTGCACTCTCTTTGCAAATAATTTTAGCAAGACATTCTTCATTCCTATAAGGAAATAAGGAAATATGTCCTTTAAAATAGTTTTTTCAACCCCATATTTTTATTCTTACCCTTACAACTAAAGGATACAAAGTATACACGTAATAATTAATAAAAGATGTATGTAGAATAAAGTCTAACTATATGTTCACCTTGAAATAGGACATCTGTGAAGATGAAGCAATATCAAATGAAGAAATATCATGAATATCATTTAGAGTAAAAGTATTTTAAGTTTAGTCATTCATATCAAAGTAACTATCTTGTCTTTGAAGCATCTATCTTCCTTTTTGTTGTTTTTTGGGAAAGGGAGAGAGAAAGAAAGAGAGAGAGAGAGGAAAAAAAGAAATAATCATTTTTAATTATTTTTTTTCATCTGATCTTTATTTCTCCAACACTTAGTTGTATATGTGGTGCTGGGGTTTTGAACCCAGGTCCTTGTGCATACCAGGCAAGCGCTGCAACCATTGAGCCACTGCTCAAGTCCCTGAAAACATCTTTAACATACTTATTTAAACTAAATACAATTTATCAATAATCTTTGTATTTTAATGTCTAAAATAGATCACCTGTTTTAATTCAATAAAAACAAAATATACACTCATATAAATCTAACTAATATTAATTTTCATAGTTCATCATCACTACTGTATAATTCCTAATTATGAGTTAATTTAGATAAATTGATTATATTAGTGCAAAATTTTTTAATCAAATTCTTCCTTTGGGAAAGTGTAATGTAATATCATGTCTTATTTCCAGATGTTATACTTTAAAGTTTTTAAAACCCTTTGTTTACTATCTACAGACACAGATCTCATTCAAAGAGATTTAACAGCTGATTTACTCAGCTTCTTTATCCTCATATATTGAGACCAACAAATTGAAAATAATTGTTAGATTCAAGCCAGGTAATTAGAAAGCAAACAACTAAGATACTTTTTTGTCAGCTTGCCAAAAGGAGAGTTTTAGTAAGTGATACATTATACCATAAAAAATCTCCTTCAACAGGCCTTTTAATGATGATAAATAAAGAACTTCTGCAAATCCAAGCAATTAATCCTCCTTAAACTATGCACTGAAATCACTAATAATGCATCTGGAAATGCAAATACATACATAAATTATTCCCCTGGAAATTTACAGTGTGGGATTAGCACATTTTTTGTCCTATCCTTAAGAACAGTTAGCTTTATTAGTAATTGATTTTTAAGACTTTATTGCAATAGTTTGAATTTTAATGAGATGTATAAAATAAATAACATTATATATGTCAACAAACAGGTAGAAAGTTTTTTGAGATAATTTCATCACTTCTTAATTTTCTTCTTTGGATTTTTCTTTGATGAAACACCTATAATGTCATCTTGCCTGTGACGCTGGAAGATAAAGGGGACAGGGGGAGGGAATAGGAGGGATATCAAGGCAGGTGGAGGGAGAGAGTAGGGGGTTATCAACCCAGTAGGGAACCTTAGACTTCCATGAGAAGCCCAAATAACACAGGAGTAAAGTAGGTTCAAACGTGGGATCAGGGGGAACCCAAAGTAGGCAGACCATGGAATGGCATCAGCCTCGGCTTGTTGTGTCATTACCAATGTTTTCAAGATTGTACGGCAACGATTTCCTGTTAAATGTAAAACTATCTTGAACAAATTAAAAAAAAAGAAAAAGAAAATGTGATTGGTTTATGTATGATACAATTGAATACTAAAAATTTAAAATTGTGCACAACATAGGAGTTGCAAAACTGATATGACTTTTAAAAGGATCATCCATGTTAGCATGTAAAATGTCATTAAAATGACAGCATATTCTCTCAAATGACCTTTAATTTCTTCAATATACTATATCTTCAATGCTGCCTTTCAGTGCAGAAACTGTGTTAGAAAATGAAAAATGGAAACATGTTGAGGATATATGACAGACCCCTCTATTCATTACCTATCTAATATGCTTCCAAAATTCACAAAGGCCATAGAATTGCAGTCTAAATTTTGGAAGTAAAAGTGTCATGTAGTTCTATTAAAACACAGATCCTTGATATAAGCATAGTGACCTACTCATGAGTAGGTTCTTAGTATAAATTTTGAAATAAAGAAACACAATAATGTTCTAAAAGATATAAAAATTTACCCAACTTCAATTGAGTATTTAGTCAATGGAATTCATTATATATAAAAAAATGATTTACCATCTGTACTGGAGATTCCAAACAAAAAAGAAAAACTCTTTCAGCATTCAGACAGGGAAAATTGGTTACTGATAGAGAAAGAAAAAAAAATTGAGCAAAATAGGACAATGCCTGGAGAGTTTTAAGGAAAAAAATACTGTGATTCAATAATTTTCTATCCAGCAGAGTGGTCATTCAGACAAATTTGCAGAAAATATACCACATATTCCCTTTCTTGATAGTAAAAAAAGAAAAATCAACAGTAAAGTTTTTCTCAATAAGTGTTAATGTGATTATAAAAATAAATTTCTTTTCAATAGTAAATGTTATATGGAATATTGGTAATTATCTGGAGATTCACATCAATTGTATTTTGTCAATCAAAAAAGAGAAAATGGAGTGAAGAGAATAAATAGTAATAGTAGTGTTTTAATTTCCTTTTTGTATGCTCACAGAATGAGTTGATTCTCACTGGATTATTTATACACATCTTTTACCCAGCAAAATCCTGGAATATCAGAGACTCAATCAATATTTGTTGATGAATGCCTCTGATATGGACAAGAAGTAAATACTCCTTATTTTTTAACATTGGTGATTCTGGAAATATGTCTATAAATACACACTAAATTTCAAAGGTATGGCTTGGAAGATGGAAATAATTAAGTCTATTTTAAAGCCTAAGTTTAAGGAAATCTTAAATTGGAGTTGAGAGGAGAAACTGCATGAGAGGGTATGATTAGGGAACCAGCACAGAAACTTTGCAGATAGTCAACGTGCCCTCAGTTATCTAGGGTTAAGGAGAAGAGAGGGAGTAGAGATCTTAGAAAGCTAATATTTCTGAAACACTTCATGCTTGAGATGCCAAAGGTTATGAGGACCACCAGTTCTAGATCCCAGGTACTACAGTCCCTGGGACCTCATGCTGGCATGAATATGGAGAAGCTAGACCTCCCACTAATCCCTATGAACTTAAATGCATTTGCTCTGGAATGGGAGTGGAGTTATATATGGCAACTTAGGTCATCACAGTCTAGGACCTCACATGCGTTCTTTTACTGATAAACCATTTCATATCAAATTTAGGAGCAAGTCCTTAAAGAGAAATACACTTACATAAAGAAGAATTTCAGTTCTTAAATTCATCATGTGTACATAATATCATAAGTTATCACATTTATATTTATATTTTCATGTGTTTTAAAACATGCGTGATTTATTAAATATCTATTAAAGCACAATAAATATGCATCATTTTGGGTTTCCTATAAAATCTAAAGCAAAAAACTCTCAAATCTAAAAATATGTCTTGTTCCATAATAAAGTAAGAATAAAGGACTTTACATATATGCTAAGAAACAAAGTGTTTTGAATAGAGAATATTTACTTACTTAATTTTCTTTACCTCTCTTCTCTCATTCTTTCTAATCTTCCATCTTAACCCCTTTATTTTCCTTTCACTCCTCATCAAATGGTATAACTCTGACAATCTCCTCCCATATCCAGTATCTTATAAAATTAAAGTTAAAGGAGATTTTTAATGCCACTTGAAGCAAGTCGTTCTCATTACCCACGTAATAACTCTTGGTGTAAACCTAAGTGACATTCTATTTAAAAATAATCAAACTCCAACTGAATCTTGAGAGTTTAAGAATTAGAAAACACTAATCACTTTAGATTTAAAATATTAACAGAATGTACTTGAAAGCTTCTAGTAGGATGCTTTCTTATACAGATAGCAAAAGTTATGCAAACAACACAATCAAATATGGAACTTAGACTTTTAGTCTGTATTTAGTTGGAAATACTGTATCAAGATCAAATATCACAAAAAGGGCTCAGAAAGTCAATGTGATGTAAAGCTTTTCTCAATAAGCACACAAAAATACTATTAATAAAACAAACTGGTCTATCAACATCCAAACAAAAAACCTATGAAACTATGAACAAGAAGATTAGAACTACCAAAGTATTGGAAAACCAAAAAGTTTAAAGTTGTTTTATAAAAATCTACATACGAATTTGATGAGGACTCCATATTATGAGAACTGTTATTTGAATAGTAAATTGACATGAGATGCTAAATAATATAATCTTTAATAATCCATTTAACTTGATTTCACATCTGGAGGGCTACAGAGACTTTTACTCACTGACTGTTTATTAATTTCCTTGCACCTACAAAATTATGTATTAGATGGTTATGCACATCAGGGTTCCTCAATCTCAGCTGTACTGACATTTTAGGTCAAATACTTTTTCGGTGTTTATTGTACTCAGGATTCTCCACAGAAACAGAATCAATCTGATTTTTTTTTTTACAGTTGAGTGATAGAACTATTCCTTTATTTTATTTTGATATATTTGTATTCATTGTACATATGAATGTGGCTCAGTGTGATATTTCCACTCTTTATTCATTGTTCACTGTTCAAATATAGCCTCCTGTTGTTCATCCTCTACACATCTTTGTTCCCATCTTCTAGCAATTGCTATTCTAAATTATTTATTTTTCTTTTCTAATTGAGAAATTTATTATTGAACAACAATACACAATTTTAACAAAATATTATAAAATGAGTATAGATTCTGGATATTAGATTTACCCCCAGGAGTGCACCTCCCAAAATTACCCACCTTTATCCCTCTCTTCCCCTTCCCACAATATCTCTAAAAAAGTATTATGTTGTATAACATTACACCTTATCTGGATTTAACACATGATAACAGACCATCTTTCTCACTGCCCAGGGTCTAGATCCAGCCTCCACAGATGAGTAGAGATATTCGACCCTTAGTTCTCTGGGTTAAGCTGATTTTACTCACCATAATTTCTTCCATAGCCATCCATTTACCTTCAAAGGCTGCAATATCATTGTTTCTAATTGCTGTGTAAAATTCCATGGTATAAATGATGTTTTTTTGGTCTATATATTTATTGGTTATATAGAATTGCCTCATGTAATTGTAGCAGTTGAGTCCAAAGTTCTGGAGGTTAAATCAGCAAGCTCAAGCCCCAGAACTGATGTTTCAGTTCACATCTGAAGGATGGAAATTGTCAGTGTCCCAGTTCAAAGGTGACTGGGCAGGAAGAATCTCCTTTTTTAAGGGGAAAGTCAGTATTTTGTTCTATTGATGCCCTCAGTTGATTGAATGAGTTCTATCCACATTAAGGAGAGGACTCTGCCTTATTCAGTATAATGATTCACATGTTAATCTCTCTCAAAGTTATCCTTAAAGAAACACCCTAAATAATGTTTGAGCACATATCTGATCACCGTGTAGCCCAGTAAAGTTGGTACATACAATTAATCATTGCACTGTAGAATGCTGTCCATGTATTTGCATTTGTTTAACAGCATTCCTTTCCTCTAAATACTATATATTAGTAGCATTTCCCTTGGCTAGATATGACAATAACAGCAAAAGTGTTTCCTGATTTTGCCAAATGTGTCCTGTGTGATTAAATATTTCTGATTCATACTTGTTGTCATATGCTAAAATACTTAGTCTTCGCAATGTATTTACTAGAAAGATATTATTTCTGTTATTCTATAAATATGAAGAGGCTCAGAGTTACGAGGTACTATCTAATACAGATAGTAGACCCCAAACTTAAAATCATGTCTGTTGACTCCAATCTGCCCTCTGTGTTTAGTACTTCATTTTGTCAAAGTGGTAGCTGAAAATTGGATTGGAAGGTGAGAAGAGAAGCCTGAATAAGTAATACAGATTCTGAGTCTACCCAGCATACAGAAGATTGTTGAAGTTATACTTATTGATGAAATTTACTTAGGTCAATTGATACAATTATTAGCCTCAAGGGAAATAAATACTTCTGTAGGGAAATACAAATCTAACAGGTACCCCATGAATTAGGTGATGTTATAAACCACCCAACTGAAGTGAATCTAAATAATAGTGCAGTAATATTGATGGACCCTCAATTTTCTGGTGACCAAGAGAATGACTTTCTCTTTTCATGAATTTGAAGTATTAAAAACCATTGCCTTCAGAAGCTTGTGTGTGTATGAATGTATTAGAATTCACTGACATTTGAACAAAAATTAATATGTTAGCATAACAGAATATTGTCAAACTAAAACAGAGTTTTGAAGGAAAAGACATAAAATAAGTAAAATTTAGAAGTATAGAACAATCATAGGATGTGAAGAGAAAAATTTAGTTATAAAAGCTGTCTCTATTCCAAACAAAATTTAAGTAAGCTTGATGGACTAAAATGAAATGTGAATATCCTAGCCTTTAAACTCTCAATTTGGATAAATAAAATAATTATCCATGATTTTGCTTATAAGCTGTGGCTGCTAGTCCCCAAGATGGTATATAGTTATTTTTCCCTCCTGATATCCATTTGTGTGTGTAGGTGTGTGTGGGTGTGTGTGTGTGTGTGTGTGTGTGTGGGTGGGTGTGTATGTGTGTGGGGGGATTCACTCCCACACTGAATTGATCTGTGCCACAAATAGGACAATAGGATATCTCAGAAATAACACTAATGTGGCTACTGATGCTAGGTCTTTGAAGCCATCCTTTGTGGCTTCCAGTGTGGCTTCTGTTGGATGATTCCCTCTTAGAAAAATGAGTTTTCTAAGGATAGACCAAAATTCTTAGGACTGAGGTTTTGCAAACAACGAACACCAACTTTCTCAGCAAGCCAATGAGACATGTGACCAGCCCAAGAAAGCAGATAAACAAGTGCAGTAATTCACCACCTTTCATATGGCTATGATCAGAGACAATATTTTGATAGAAATCTCATAATAATCCTAAGTTAGAATCACATAGTTTGAATTGGGGGAATCTAATTCTTGAATTTGTGTCCCTGAGAAACTGTGAGATAATAAATGTTCATTATTCTTTTAAGGGAAAAAATTTTTTGTAGTAATGTGTTAAACAGCAATGAATAACTAGTACATATTCATTTAGAGTAGTTGAGGAAGGGAGAAAAATCTAGAACATTTAAATAGTCACACTTTTAACCTATTAGTTTTGTATCATACATACCCAAAACAAGATTAAAATAGGCTGTATTAGAGATTTTTTCATGAAATTATCTATGATTTCACTAGAGGTCTAAGTTAAAAGAGGCCAAATACAACATTGGCATAAGATACTATGAAAAAAGATAAATATACTAAACATTCCCTGACTTTTACAGTGTTCTCCAGAGGCTTTTACAGCGTTCTCCAGAGGCAGGCATAATCCAATATAGGTTAGGGAAAAATTCTTCCAAAAAAGCCAGCAATTGGAACATTTTAAAATGCATTTTAGATACAGTAAGTGTGCTTTGAACATCAAAATTAGTTCATATAAAATCAAACTACATCTATGAAGGTTAACCAGAAGTCAGAGCATTATACAATTTGTATACTACAATCAATTGAACATATTGATGACTGGATGGTAGATTATGCAAGAGTTCAAAAAACTGATTAAAATGTGCAAAATGATTTCCCAAAGAATGACATGATTTTATTGTTATTGACTTAACCTGAAGCATTCCAAATGTAAACACTATCATATTTGAAGTTTTGAATAATATCATATTTGAATAAGCTGCTGAAAATGGCAAATTAAAGTACATTGATCAACTACCCAAGAAGTCTAGCTTGAGCAAACAAGAGAGTTAAAATAAATCAGCCAAACTATGCACTTAGGTAATTTTAAGAGTCCAACTTTACTTTGAGCCAAAAGTCACTGTTTAAAGATATCATAAGTGATAGTAAGCTAATGACAGCAGTAAAGGCATTCATGTTTAGAAATTTATGCAAATGTTTTCAATAGTGAATTCCAATGCTGATTCATTCCCAACCACATTTCACTTCAACATTTAGCTTTTTTTCATCTTTAGCACTGTATAACAAATCAATACAGGTGTTTCAAGAAAAGGCTAATTCTAGACTTACTTTTGGTTTTAGTTTGTTTCAGATATTTTTCCCATGTAGGGCAACCATACATTTATTAAAATATTTCCAATAATGTTGAAGGAGGACAATAAAATCAATATTCTTTTATCAAAACACAATAGCTGAACCTTTGCAGGTGTCTGAGATGATTTTTCACTAGCTAGCAGAATGATTCTCCAAGTGAGGTGTTTGGATCAGCAGAACTAATATCACCTGAGAATCTATTACAAATATAAATTGTTGGACTCTACATTAAACATACTGTATCTGAAACTCGGGATTGGGCTGAGTAAATTGTCTTTAAGCAAGTCCTCTATATAATTCATCAGAATTATATATACATTAAAGACTGAGAAACAATTAGAATGTAGAGGAAGGTAGACTGATAAACACAATCAAAATTATGCATGCTTATTTGCAAAAATAAAATGTCTCACATTAGGAATAATTCAGAGGATTTTTAGGCTCAGGTCTATCCACAACACCTGATTCAGAAATACATAATCTGGTACTAAACTAAAATTAAAACAAAAACAAAGGAAGTATTTACTCTTTTACTATATAGTTACCATCTTCTGACGCAGTCACCATTGAACCTTTACCAGCACACTAATCTGCAACATAGGCTAGAAATTGTTGGTAATAAATCTGTTAGTAACAAATTCTCATGGTAAATTTTGTCTGTTCTGGGAATATGAAAAGTTAATATTCAACTTCAGATAATCCCAAACTTAAAATTATTTTACTTTTTTTTCCTATTTCAAAATTGTGTAAAAGCAATAGGCATTCAGTACAAATCACCTTTTCTTTTAAATTTTGAATTTTGATCTTTTCAAGATCAATGATATGAAGTTTGATACTCTTTTAAGATGCTGGGCGGCAGCAGCAACCTGCCGTTCCCAGTCAGCCATATGATCATGATGGGAAACAGAGTTACCATTATTCTCTGTGTATATGTATTCAATAAATTACATGAGACTTTTGATACTTACTAAAAATAGCTTTGCATTTTTGCCAAACTGTATCATAATGTAAGTGTTCTGCACATATCTAACATGCACTAGACTAAGCTATGATGTTTGGTAGATTGCAGATTAAATGTGTTGTAAACTTAATGTATTTTCAATTTTTGGTGGATTTACCAAGATGTAACTCCATCATAAGTCAAGAAGCATTGGAACACTTTATCCCAGAAGATCGTGGTAGAGGCAATTCTAATCTGTCCCATCCAAAAGACTCACAAAAACTGAAGAAAAATTTCTTTTAATTACAACAAAACTTTCTGCACAATGAAGCATTTTTAATATCTTAAAAGTTCAAGTTTTCAGATGTTATTTGATTTTTCTTCCATATGTATTCAAATAGACAATTTATTTTCTGCATAAAATTCACTTTTAGTGGCAATCTATATTCTGATTATATTTTATATTTTCTATACTTCAAAATATGTTCATTATTTCTTTCTTGTGCTCCCACAGATTGCTCCTCTTACCATAACTTTCAAAACATTTTTTGCTGGATATTTAATTACTTCCATTTTCATTCATTACATTTTTGAGGTATCTATTATTTTATATATTATATTATATTACATATTACTACAACATAATATAACAAAATTATTATATATTTTATTATATATTATATATATATCTTTTTTGAGAGCAGTCCCATGTATATTTTTTTGCCATTAAAGCAATATAAGTACCTGATGTGTAGACATTTAATTAAAATGCTAAATATGCACGAACTAATGCTTAACTACAAACTCTATCGTGTATGTATCACATTTCACTGGAATTCTCTAAATTACTTTTTAAGTGGCACAAATTGACACAATAAATAGTTGGTCAGTTAATAAACCTATTGATGTATTGTAAGTTTTTTTTTTCTAACCTGAAAAGTGACTTTAAATTGAATACATTTTTAAACTTACAGTTACAATTATATATATTAAAATATAGTTTTGCTCCCTTTGGGAAGTTCCTTTGTAACTCTGAGCATGAAATAATTTCCCATTATACTTGTTCTATATCTAGTCAGAATTATGTTTGCTTGTCTATTTGTTTATCAGTTCCTACTTCTGGTTAAAAAGTTGATTTTGTTCATTTAGGTTTAGTGAATGAAATAATAAAACTGAGTGGATCCCTTTTATATTTCTAAGGGAGATGATGAGTAAATTTTTCACACATATACACCCAAAACAGTTGAAAATAAATAAAATGATTATATGACATCAGTTTTATATACATGCTGCATTATAATATTATAGTTGCATAATATTTATAGTAGCATAGTTGCTATGTGATGTTAATTTTATGTATTTTTTGAGGGAATAAGCTCTTTAGAAGGACAATTAAATTAATGAAATTTAAGACCAAATTAAATATAGAAAATAAACCAAAATACCAGGACTGACTACAAATGGTCTCAAGTCTCCAATTTAAACACATAGATTTGCAGAATTGATTAAAAAACAAGATATAACTATATGCTGTTTAAAAGGGACTCATCTCAGAAGCAAAGAAATGCACAGGCTGAAGTTAAAAAGTTAAAAAACAATTTCCATGCAAAATGGAGTACAGAAACAAACAGGAGTAGCTGTTGTCAGGTCTTACAAAGTATATTTCTAGCAAAAGCTGATCAGAATAGAAAAAAATTGTTACGATTTTCATAAAATGAATAATACAACAAGAAGTTATAGCAATAATAAATATTTATGCCCCAAATTTTAATGTATTTAATTACATTAAAATACTTCTTGATATTAAATTCCAAAGAGAGCTAAATACAATAATACTGGTTGAGGCTGGAGCAGTGGCTCAGTGGTTACTGTGCTTGCCTGGCAATTGTGAGGACGTGAGTTCAAACCCCAGCACCATGTATACAATGAAGTGTTTGAGGAATGAAAGTCACATGAAAAACTAAATAAAGATTGCTCCTCTCTTTCTCTTTCTCTCTTCTACTCTTTCTAAAAAAAATAATAATAATACTGGGTGATTTCAACAAACCCATTTCAGCAATACACAGATATTTCACACACAAAATTGATAAAGATAGTTTTGACCTAAAGAATGCTAAGAATTAAATGAACCTAACAGACATTTATAGAATATTTCATCCCCAAACAGCTAAATTCACTTTCTTCACAGCAACAGCTCATGGAACCTTCTCTAAAATAGACTGCATTCTAGGTCACAATGTAAGTCTTAGCAAATAAAAAAAAATTAATTCTGTCCATTTTTCTGGATCAAACTTACAGAAAATACATAAACATATGAGAGTTAACAATAATGTTTTAAGGACCAGCACATGAAAGAAGAACTGAGGAAAATTTCAAGAAATTCACGGAAATAAATGAGAACAGACATACAAAATATCAAAATCTCTGGGACTGTATGAAGGGTGTTATGGTTTGAATGAAATGTGTCTGCCAAAACTTCACTTGTGACAATGCATAGGCTGAAGTGAAATGATTAGGTTATAAGAGCCTTCATCCAATCAGTGAGTTTATCCCTTGATAGTGATTAACTGGTAATGTTTTGCAGGTTGGTATGCCTGGTGGAGGTGGGTCATTGGGGGCATGCCTTTGGATATACATTTTGAATCTGGTGTGAGGTTTCTCTCTACTCCCTGGACCCATGTGTTGAGACAGTTCCCTCCATTACACTCTTCTGCCATGATGTTCAGCATCACCTTGAACCATGAGGAATGGAGCCAGCTGCCTATGGATTGAGACCTCCAAAATTGTGAATCCCTAAAATAAATTTTTCCTGCTAAAATTGTTCTTCTCAAGTATTTTATTTACAACTGTGAAAAGCTGATTAAAATAGGGGCTATTCTAAGAGGAAAGTTTTAAGCATCAAATGCCTACATTTAAAATACAAAGATCCCAGGGGCTGGAGTGGTGGCTCCGTGGTTATGACGTTTGCCCAGCATATGCAAGTACATGGGTTCAAACCCCAGCACGTACATACACAACTAAGTGTCAGAGCAACGAAACCTATATGAAAAAACTCAATAAAAATTGATTCTCTCGGTCTCCCTCTCTCATTCACTGTCCTTCTCTCTTTAAAAACAAAACAAAACAAAACAAACACACTCTCGCTGTCCTTTTCTTTTTAAAAACAAAACAAAACAAAATACAAAGATCCCAAATAAGTAATCTAATGTAACACCCCAAAGACCAGAAAAATGAAGAATTAACTGACTCCAAAATCAATAGAGGACAAGAAATAATTAAGATCAGAGCCAAAATTAATGAAATTGAGAATAAGGGAAAGAACAACACAAAGGATCAGTGCAGTGAAGAGTCGGTTCCTTGAAAAAATAAACAAATTTATAAACACTACCAAAACTAACCAAAAGAAAGAGATACATATCAACATAATTAGAAATGAAAAGGGAGTTCTAACCACAGATACTTCTGAAATTCAGATAATCATTAAACAGTATTTGAAATTTTATACTCCAATAAATTATAAAATCTAGAAGATGTTGACAAATTTCTAGACACACATGACCTTACCAAATTGAAGCAGAAACCCATAGAAAACTTAAACAGATCAATATCAAGCAATGAGATTGAAGCAGCTATTAAAAGCATTCCAAGAAAGAAAAAAAGAGAACCAGATGAATTCGCAGCCACATTCTATCAGACATTTAAAGAAGAACAAATGTAATTACTCCTCAAATTATTTCATGAAATAGAAAAGTTGGGAACAGTCCGAAGTACATTCTATCAGATTAATATAATCTTCATACCAAAGCTAGACAAAAACACATGAAGGAAAAAAAATTACAGACCAACATCCTTGATGAATATAGATGCAAAGTTCATAATAAAATATTTTCAAATTACATACAAAAATACAGTAAGAGGATAGTATACCATTATCAAGTGGATTTCATCCAGGGATGCAAGATTAGTTCAAAATACACAAATCAATAAGTGTAATATACCATGTGAATAGATTTAAGGACAAGGATCATATGATCATGTCAAAAGACAGAAAGGTCCTTTAGCAAACTCCAACCCCCCTTCATATTAAAAACACGTGGAAAGTAGAGATAGAACTTGTTTCAAGACTATAAACTCTACAGAAGACCAAACCAAAAGTCAATATCATACTGAAAGAAAAAAATAATATATTGTCTCTAAAAACATGAACAAGACAAGTATGTCCACTCTTACCATTTCTTTTCAAAACAGTCCTTGAAACTAGCTAGAGAAACAAACAAAAAGAATGAAATTAGGTGGATATGAAGAGGAAAAGGAAAAGTCAAATTATCTCTCTTTACCAATGACATGATCTTATATCTAGAAGATGAAAAAAATTGCACCCATAGTCTTCTTCAACTGATAAACAAATTCAATAAAATACCGAGATAAAATATCAACATTCATAAATTGATACTTTCCTATAATTCAATAATTAAGCTGATGAGAAAGAAAGCAAGAAAACTATCCCATTCACAATAACCTACAAAATAAATCAATAAAATACTTTGGATTAAATCTAACCAAGGAGTTGAAAGACAATGAAAAGCTATAGAATACTGGACAAAAAAATTTTAAAAAGAGATTTGAAGATGGAAAGACCTCCCACATTTATGGATAGGCAGAATTAATATGGACAAAATGATCATACTATCACAATTAGTTATAGAGATTCAATGCAACCCCCATTAAAATATCAATGATGTTCTTTAAAGAACTAGGAAAAAACTCCTAAAATTCATTTGAAAGAATAAAAGACCCAGAATAACCAATGCAATACTGAGCAAGAAGAGTGATACTGAAGCCATCATGATATCTGATTACAAATTATGCTTCAGAGCTATAGTAACAAAAACAGCATGGTTGTGGCATCAAAATAGACATGAAGATCAATGGAATAGAACATGGACACAAAATCCACATAGTCACTGTCTTCTAATAATTGACAAAGGTGCCAAAAATATATATCGGAGAAAAGACAGCTTTTTTAAAATGAAATGGTACAGGGAAAAACCTATGTAGACAAATGCAACTAAATCCCTATTTCTTACCCTGTATGAAAGTCAATTCAAAGTAGATGAAAGACTTAGGAATCAATACAGAAGTGTTGCAACTGATAGAAGAAAACATAGTATCAGCATTCCAACATATTGGCAAAGGCATTGAGTTCCCAAAGAGTGTGGTTTCATAAAATTAAAAACTTTTGCACAATAAAAAATGATTAAGAGTGTGAACAGAAAGCCTACAGAATGAGAGAAGATTTTTTTGCTATCTGTTCCTCTTACAGAGAATTAATATGCAGAATATATAAAGAATTCAAAAAATTAAAACCACAAAAGCAATTAACACAATCCATAAATGGGTAAATGAACTAAACAGACATTTCTTCAAAAAGAAATACAAATGGCCAATAAATATGTGAGAAAATGTTCAACATATTTAGTAATTCATGAAATTCAAATTGAAACTATATACTTAGAGTTCTTCTTACCCTAGTAAGAATGGAAGTCATCAAGAACAGAAATAATAGTAAATGTTGGTGAGGTTATAGAGAGAAAGGTACTCTCATACATTGTTGGTGGGGCTGGAAATTGATAAAACCACTTTGGAAAGCAGTATGGAGATTCTCCAAAAGGACTAGGAATGGCTGGCTGAAGTGGTTGCTTAGCATTTAGTGCTTGCCTGAGATGCATGAGGACCTGGATTCAAAACCCAGCACTACATATACAACTAATTGTTGGAAAAAAAAAAACAGATGAAAAATAAATGAAATTGAGTGTTTCTCTTTCTCACACTCTCTCCCTCATAATAAAAAAAAAGAAAAAAGACTTCCATATGACCCATCTCCTCAGTATTTATCCAAAAGAACCAAAATCAGATCCTATGGTGATATAGACACATCACTGTTTATACCAGTGCAATTCACAATAGTCAAGGTATGGAAACAGAGTAAGAGCCCATGATCAGATAAGTAGATTAATACAATGTGGAATATACATACAATAGAGCTTTACTTAGAAGAATAAAATCATGGCATTCTCTGACAAATGAATGGAACTGGGGAACACTGAAAAGTGAAATAAATCAGATTCAGAAAGTCAAGGGTCAAATGTTTTCTCTTATATGTGGAAGCTAGAGTGAAGAAAGAAAAAAGTGGGGGTGCACCCTATAAAAAGAAAAGGGAGATCAGTGGAGTAGAGGAAGGGATTTGAGGATGTGGGCAGGGAGACAGAAAAAGAAAGGAACTTTGGAATGATATTAACACAATCAGACTGTGTGTATATATATGAATATACCACAGTGAATTCCACCTTTATGTATACCAATAAAGCACCTATTAAAAGCAAATAGAAGAATAGAAGCATAGAGAAACGTAGGAAACAAAGACTTGGGGATTGAAAAGGAGCAAATTAGAATCCATGAATGTATGATTAGGTCTAAATGAACCACACTATTATGTATAACTACACTAATAAAGACATTTTAAACTTTTAAAATTCCTTACAATATTTTGTTCCTCTTTTTTTTCTTTCAAAAGACGCATTGTTCAAGTATAGGATTTAAAAAACTAAGTGTAATGGAATTATGTATTTACTTAGTACTATACTAGGTACTAAGGAATAGTATTAAGTTCTTTATCTATACTATCTATATTATTGCATTATTTTTATATAAAATTTCTAAGATAACTACTATTCTTAATTTTACCTAATAAAAAACTAAGAACAGGGCTGGAGTGGTGTGTCAGTGGTTGCCTGGCATGTGCAAAGACCCAGAATCAAACCCCAGTACCACATACAAAACCAAGTATCAGAAAAACAGAACACAGATGAATAACTTAACAAAGTTGATTCCTTCTCTTTCACGCACACACACACACACACACTCATAAAAAAAAAAAAGAAGAAAGAAAAAGAAACTAAGTACAGGAAAGTTTTAATATATATATGAGGAAATATTGGCAGCATCTATTCCACCCCTGAATTAAACCTGAGAGTGATTGTAAAAATAAGTCAGTTACCTCTGACTATGTAGACACAAAGGAAAAACAAGTGGCTTAAAACAATTAACCTTTAGTATTGCAAAGGGAGATTACAAAATCGCACCATTTTGATCCAAATCACCAAAATACAGCAAAGGTTCCATCAAGGGAGTGGAGTTCATTCACTTGATCAAATACACGTACACACACACACACACACACACACACACATATATGTATATATATATATATACATATATATATATACATATATAAAATATTATCACAGATTGCACCCAGGGGGCTTAAGCACTGAGACACAACCCCAGCACTATTTAATTTTTATTTTGAGACTGGTTCTTGCTAAGTTGCTTAGGGCCTCGCCAAATTACTGAGACTGGCTTACCTTTTGATCTTCCTTCCTCAGCCTCCTGAGCCACTGGGATTACAGGTGTATGCCACTGCATACAGATCTACCACATGTGTTGTTTTCTTTTGTTCTGAAATTTTGGCTTTATGCTAATTTAAGTTGTTTCCCCCTCCATCTTCTAGTTTCATAGAATTGTAAAATCAAAAAAATAATAACAATAGCATTTTTAAAGGAGGTGTTGAAACCATCTCT